>JAOTOL010000803.1:0-20000 GCA_034440575.1 Imbricaverruca yamaguchii | reverse complement strand
CATTATGGCGGTGTGGCCGTGTCCAACCCCTTTGTAATCCCCTCACCTTCACCAGGTGCATTATGGCGGTGTGGCCGTGCCCAACCCCTTTGTAATCCCCTCACCTTCACCAGGTGGATTATGGCGGTGTGGCCGTGTCCAACCCCTTTGTAATCCTCCTCACCTCCAACAGGTGGATTATGGCGGTGTGGCCGTGCCCAGATCGCCATTCCGGGTATCGGTCGTCGACCAGCTGGACGCTAGCCAAGTGGTGCTGCTGGGGCCGGCCCTAGAGGCCGGCGTCAGGGCCGAACTGCCCACACACTTCGATGTGGATACCAGCGGAGCTGGCACAGGTATATAGTCACTATAGGCAATATAACAGGCACGGTCACTGTTCTTCCCTTCACGTTCTCGCGACTGAAATTTACAGCGATGTTGGTGTGCAGTCGTCGCTGTTTCCATTGGAACTCGTGTTGCCGAGTGATGTCGCTATATGATGGCGTTTGTCTGATATGAATCTTTGTGGTGTTGTAACCATTGGTATTGAAATTTAGCTTGCTTTATTACTTTTAACAAACACATCCGTGTGCTCTTGTTACTCTTGGTTTTGCCAAATCGTCTCTGGTGGATGACTGTGAGGACCAGCTCGGATCGTGAATATCTGCCAACGAGCCTCGGTGATGGATCGACTAGCGATTGACTGATGGACGCTGAGACTGAGGGCACTGAAACCGCAGGTCCAGCATGCAATGTCAATCTCAGCTGCTTCGTAAACAGAGTGGAGTACAGACTGTACGGGAATAGTTGGCGTTGGCAGGCAGCAGAAGCGGACTGGGGCACCACGACCGCTTGTCCACCTCGGCCGAGAAGTGCTCTGCGGGGGGGGGGGGCTGCGCTGGACTGCGTGGCGGCTGTCCATTGTCGACTGCCCCTGACGTCCTGACGTCGACGCTATCTGCCCCTGACGTCATTACGACGTCATGACGTCATGTCCGCATGACGCGTCCGTCTTGTGTCGCAGGCGAGCTGTGTGTGACGCTGCTGGACGTGCAGAGCGGCGTCGAGGTGCCGGTGCGACTGACGCCGCGCTCCGCCGGCTCGGTGCGGGCCGACCTCGTCTACCCCCGGCCCGGCCCCTACTCGCTGGCGGTCACCTACGGGGGCCGGCCAGTGCCGCAGAGCCCCGTGTCCGTCGCCGCCACCGCCGGAGTGGACGTCTCGCAGATCCGCACCGAGGGACTGGAGCCTAGTGAGTGTCCGATCCTCACACAGCAGCTGTCGGCGGATGTGTCAGTGAGTGTCTGGTCCTCACACAGCGGCTGTCGGAGGATGTGTCAGTGAGTGTCTGATCCTCACACAGCGGCTGTCGGCGGATGTGTCAGTGAGTGTCTGATCCTCACACAGCAGCTGTCGGCGGACGTGTCAGTGGGTGTCTGAGCCTCACATGGCAGCTGTCGGCGGACGTGTCAGTGAGTGTCTGATCCTCACACAGCGGCTGTCGGCGGATGTGTCAGTGAGTGTCTGATCCTCACACAGCAGCTGTCGGCGGATGTGTCAGTGAGTGTCTGATCCTCACACAGCGGCTGTCGGCGGATGTGTCAGTGAGTGTCTGATCCTCACACAGCGGCTCGGCGGATGTCAGTGAGTGTCACCCACAGCGGCTGTCGGCGGATGTGTCAGTGAGTGTCTGGTCCTCACACAGCGGCTGTCGGCGGATGTGTCAGTGAGTGTCTGATCCTCACACAGCAGCTGTCGGCGAGGATGTGTCTGGTCCTCACACAGCTGCTGTCGGCGGATGTGTCAGTGAGTGTCTGGTCCTCACACAGCGGCTGTCGGCGGATGTGTCAGTGAGTGTCTGATCCTCACACAGCGGCTGTCGGCGGATGTGTCAGTGAGTGTCTGAGCCTCACACAGCAGCTGTCGGCGGACGTGTCAGTGAGTGCCTGAGCCTAACACGGCGACTGTCAGTGGATGTGCCACTGGACGTCTGTGTCCCTGAGTCTGACGGGGTCCGATCGGTACACGTGTGAGTGTTGGTGTGTACCGGGGCGGGACGAACGAGCACTGCACGGTACCGGAGAGGGTGTAAGACAGAGTTGGTGTAGAGCAGCACCAAGTAGGGAAGTGGATCCGACAAGGTCACGTAGCGTGGAGGTGGGCAGAGAGTGATGGAGGAGCAGTTCTTAGTGGCTGGCGTTCTCGGCAGAGACGTTAGACTGGACGAGTACACGGTACCATGCACAGGAAAAGCTTGCATTTTGGATAAAGCGTGCACCGTACGAACAATTCGCCGGATATGAACGTCAGCGTAGTTGTTATGATTTACTCCTCAGGGGATATTAGAATGCAATTGGTGTATCGGAGAATCTCTAACGGTTATATATGTCACGAATTTTCGTTATAACCATGCTAGTTCATCCCAGTCATCTGACCTATAACTTCACAGTTAGTATTAAATACGTAGAGGTTTGCAGTCGTCCTTAGACCTCATTTCACCTGCGTAGCAAATGGCACATCACCTTGAAGGGGACGCAAAAGCTGCGGTTTTTATTCGAGGGGGGGGTAAGCATGGGATCATATGGGTGTTGTGCTAATTCGCAACGAGCAATCTCTGTCTGAACTTCACGTTCTGGAAGGCATTGCTTCCGACAAAGAGCCATAACCATTTCTGCTCATTTCGATTTTATTGTCCAATGTTTATCAATGCTCGTTGCCATCAACTCAAGCATACAGTAAATATTACATGTTCATCTTCCTATGTCCTCGTGTCCCATCCCTGCTTGATGCAGTGCCCCTGGACGGCTGAAATTACTCAGAATCACTATTGTGGGTGTGCCCCTTTTCACTGTTCTGCCTCGAGCCAGTCTGCTGTCGTTGCTCTGCCCTCCTGTAGCTCTGCCTGCTCCTTAACTCTGCCTACTCCCGTTACTCCGCCTGCTCCTGTAACTCTGTCTGCTCCAGTTACTGTGTCTGCTCCCGTTATCTACCTACTCTGGTTACTGTGTCTGCACCAGTTACTGTGCCTGCTCCCGTGACTGTGCCTTCTCGCGCTACTGTACCTGATCCCATTGCTGTGCCTGCTTCCGCTACTGTACCTGCTCCCACTACTGTGCCTGCTCCCGTTACTGTAGCTGCTCCTGTAACTCTGCCTGCTCCCATTACTGTGCCTGCTCCCATTACTGTAGCTGCTCCTGTAACTCTGCCTGCTCCCATTACTGTAGCTGCTCTTGTAACTCTGCCCGTTCCCGTTCCTGTCCCTGCTCTCGTTACTGTACCTGCTCCCGTTACTGTGCCTGCTCTCGTTACTGTGCCTGCTCCCGTTTCTGTGCCTGCTCCCGTTTCTGTACCTGCTCCCGTTACTGTCCCTGCTCCCGTTACTGTACCTGCTCCCGTTACTGTGCCTGCTCCCGTTACTGTGCCTGCTCCCGTTACTGTGCCTGCTCCCGTTACTGTGCCTGCTCCCGTTACTGTGCCTGCTCCCGTTACTGTGCCTGCTCCCGTTACTGTGCCTGCTCCCGTTACTGTGCCTGCTCCCGTTACCTGTCCTGTCCTGCTCCTGTTTGGCCTCTCCCGTTACTGTGCCTGCTCCCGTTTCTGTACCTGCTCCCGTTACTGTCCCTGCTCCCGTTACTGTACCTGCTCCCGTTACTGTCCCTGCTCCCGTTACTGTACCTGCTCCTACTACTGTGCCTGCTCCCGTTACTGTGCCTGCTCCCGTTACTGTACCTGCTCCCGTTACTGTCCCTGCTCCCGTTACTGTGCCTGCTCCCGTTACTGCGCCCGCCCGCGCCTCTGACGGCGGCCACGTGGTCAGCCGTGCCGCTGCTCAGTCGGCAGCAGTTCGTGGTGCGCACCCCTGCCGGCCTGAGCCCGGCCAGCCTGGTGGTCACCGTCACCTCCCCGTCTGGCGTGCTCTCGCGCGCCAACACCCGGCCGACCGGCGCCGGCCTGCTGGTCGACTTCGTGCCGCTCGAGCTGGGCCCCTACTGGCTGGCCGTGCGCCAGGGCGACGCCGAGCTGACGGGCCGGCCGGTGGCCTGCGTGCCGGCGGCGGCGCGCGGCGTGCGCGTGCACGGCGCCGGCCTCCGCGGCGGCACCGTGCGCCGGCCGGCGCGCCTGGTCATCGACACGCGCGGCGCCGGCCACGGCCGCCTCGGCGTCACCGTCGAGGGCCCGTGTCGGGCGGTCATCAACTGTCGCGACAACGGCGACGGCACCTGCGACGTGGCCTACCTGCCGACCGCGCCCGGACTCTACCTCATCAACATACACTTTGACGGCCAGCACGTGCCCGGCTCGCCGTTTCGCGCCACGGTGCACGCGGCCATGAGCGTGCACGGCGTGCGCACGTCCGGATACGGCGTGCACCCCTACGGTAGCGTGGTACAGATGCGTACCTCACCGGCTCGCGGTGCCTTGCGAACAATTCCCGGAATTGGCTTTTCGCGTGCGCTTTTGTATGATTGTCTGCTTGACTTTGTGCGTTTGTTCAGTAGATCGAGCCTTTTTAAATACTGTGTGATTTATACATCCATAAGCCGATTGATTGTGCTGCCAACGCATCCTTTGTTGCTCATCCCTAAATAGCAAGCATGCAAACATGTTCTGGTAGGTGAGAGGTAATCAATAAGCATTATTATGTATGCAATGCTTTTTGGCTGATTATTTCGTAGTTAGAGGTAGTAGAATCCTGGCTGCCGCCTTCTGTCATTGATTGTTCATGCCTGTTTTCTGATTAATTCCTTTTGACTCATTGTTTTGGCTGTGGCGATAAATAAACATCATTCGATGTAGCAGCTTCTTTGAATGCCTCCTTGCCACGGTGACGTGTCTGATTTGTTTTTGTGCATAACGGTACTTGTGAGTGGTTTTGGTCTAACACTTGCATTTATTCAGAATTTTCCGGTTTATCACGAATGACTGTGACGTTTCGCCATATCATGAAGTGCGTCACATTCCTGTTGTTCCGTTGTTTGTGTCTGTTTCGCACGGGGTGTAGACATGTTAATGTTGACTTCGGTGAGATTCGCCTACCTCGGCAGGTGTTCCCGCTATGCGTCTTACCAACAGACCGATGAAAAACGACGGCCCTTGTTCGTTTTTATCTGCAGTCGGGAACAATCACTCATTTCCATGTCCAGAGCCTGAGCCAATGAGAGTATCAGGAACTTGACCATCTTTAAGGAAAATACATTTGATAAAACGAGACATTATTGCATTTGTACCACGCCAAACGAGGAATTTTTGGCACGCGAAGCTCGCCGAAAGCGGTTTCAGTAGACTCGTCGTTTTTTTTTGGTGGGAGGAAAGGGGTGGGGGATCGCTCTGTGGAAACATTTCGGCTGCCTGTCTGGCCTTGCCATCGCACATGTTCGGCACACTGTGGTACATTTAGTGGCCTCGTACTGGTTCCCCGGCCGACCTACCCACTAACCGCGTGTGCCGTCCCGGCCTGACCAGGGGTGTTCGTTGCCTCGTGCCAGTTCCCCGGCCGACCTACCCACTAACCGCGTGTGCCGTCCCGGCCGGACCAGGGGTGTTCGTTGCCTCGTGCCAGTTCTCTGTCCGACCTGTCCACTAACCGCGTGTGCCGTCCCGGCCGGACCAGGGGTGTTCGTTGCCTCATGTCAGTTCCCCGGCCGACCTACCCACTAACCGCGTGTGCCGTCCCGGCCGGACCAGGGGTGTTCGTGGACTCTCCGGCGGACGTGACGGTGGACGCGCGTCTGCTGCCCTCTGCCGGGGACGGCCGCGTCACGTGTCTCGTCGCCGGTCCGTCCGGCGACAACACTCCGTCGTACGTGCAGCCGAACGGCGACGGCACGTTCCACATCACCTACACGCCGTCCGAGGAGGGTGCGTACAGGTCGGAGCCGAGCCCCCCCCCCCCCACCGACAAACCAGTCTCTCCTCTGGCACCAAGTCGCACCGGTGTGTTATGGAATGTGTCGATTTGCGTTTCATTCACGTCGACACAAAGTCTACTTCACCCTCTACGAAGGATGATTTTCTGTTTGTGCTTTATGCTCGTAACTGCACATAAATAGGGCGGGAACATACGTTCATGTGGGTTTGTCCACTGGTATCTTGGCTATTAGCACAGTACTATGATGAACTGAGTAAAAAAATTGCAAGATGTACAGACGCTTCCCAATGGTAACCAAGAATGGCAAGAGGTCTGCAGGTGTTTTATCCAGGTACGGATCACCATATACCTGATATCGAGGTACGGATTAACATGGAGCGTGTCAACCACAAGCGTAATGCTCGGTTGCCATGGGTAGGATCATGGTGTCACTAAGAGATAAGCAGAAGGTTGTGCATACTGTGTTTTTTAAACTGGATACATGATGTGATTTGTCGGTCGTAGTATATAATCTAAGTTCGTCGAAGGCTCGCTTTCATTCTCAAGAAGTTGTTCAGCCTCTGTTTTTGGTTTGCGCTTCAAGGACTGTTGGGGCAAACCCCAACGGTCGGGTCGTAACGTTCGTTGTGGTCCGCAAAATTGGCGTAGGTTTGTATTTATTCTAGCATTGTGGCATATATCATAGCACACACACACGCACACACATATACACAAATATATATATATATATAGGCATACTACCATGATGGCCGTGTTTGCACGTGTGTACTGCGGCCAGTCATCCCGTTAGTCATCACCTTTCGAATTTACGGGTTCGTTTAGTAGTGACACACTGCAAAAGGTTTGTTGTAGGCATCGTCAGAGCCATCGCGCCGTAGGCATTCGCCCGAGTGCATTTTGTCATTAGTGCGCACCATATCGAGAACGTACCGCCACCGTCACCGGCGCCCACACGACGCGTGCGTTATCCGCCAGGTGCGCACCATATCGAGATCACACCGCCACCGTCACCGGTGCCCACACGACGCGTGCGTTATCCGCCAGGTGCGCACCATATCGAGATCGCGTACGACGGCCTGCCGGTGCCCGGCTCGCCGTTCCAGGTGACGGCGCGGGCCGGCTGCGACGCCCAGCGGGTCAGCGCCGCCGGACCCGGTCTCTGTCGAGGTGTCGTCAACAACCCAAACACGTTCATCGTCAACACCAGAGGTGAGACGGTCGTCGTCAACAACAGATATGGCCCACCCGCCGTTTGCAGTGTGTCATAAAAATAACCCCGGTAAGCTTAGTTAGTTATTGGAGTTTAAGGGCGCATCGACTGCGTCGGTCATGCAGCGCCCATACCCCGATAAGCTTACACTCAGTATCGAAGACAGATTTATTCCTTGATTGGCTGGTTGCGTTTTGTTAGCTGATACACCAGCAACGATGACATGGTGCGAGCTGGGCCGATTAAGATATGATTAAGTTTCCCACCCTTTTTTAGTGCAAACATCATTCAGCCTTCAGCCTTACTCATGTGTCATACGTGCACAATATCTACCGATCCGAAGTTCCTCTTGCAACAATTACCGTTCCGGTGTATCTATTCTGACCACTTACTACAAATTCATATCGTATCTCATCGATGTGCACCACTTGTACGCACATTTGTTTCTGTACACACTTCCGCAAATCTGGTCGGGTCGCCTCGATGTACTGCGGTGCAACTCAGAAACCAGCGCAGGCTTTGCGTACCTCTGTGTTCTGTAGCGTTGGTACCGGTACTGGAATTCCACATGTGCACCTGTAAGTGCCTCTGTCGAGATGTCAGACAGAGTGATGTACGAGTGTACGTGTTGTACCACATGTACCGGCACTTTCATGAGGTGTGCCTGTTTTGTGCCAAAGGTTCCGGTACTACCGTGAGATGCACCGGCGTCTGTGTTGTGCCACAAGTGCTGACACTAGCATGAGAGCCTTCTGCGTCTATGTTGTACCGTAGGTGTGGGTACTGTCGTGAGATGTACCAGTGACCTGTACCTGTGCTGTACCACAGGTGCCGGCACGGGCGGTTTAGGCCTGGCCATCGAGGGCCCTTCCGAGGCCAAGATGACGTGCGTGGACAACAAAGACGGCACGTGTACGGTGGAGTACAGTACCCACCGAGCCAGGCGACTACGAAGTCAACGTCAAGTTCGCCGACCAGCACATACCCGACTCGCCGTTCAGGGTACAAGTTCCAGGCTCAGCATGTGCTCACACCGCGCCAGTGATTCCGAATAGTATCTGTACGCTTTCATTCCCTATGAAAATATTTGTTGGTTTCCAAGGATCCGCTGAATAAGTATCGTCCCTGCTATGCTCACCTACGTGATCCGCTGAATGTATTGAGGAGGGTGTTGGCGGTTGATTGGTGCCGGATGTGGCGGTTGACAGTCGACATGCGTCAGGTGCCGGTGCACCGTGAGGTGGACGCCGGCGCTGTGCGGGCGCACGGTGTCGGCGTGTCTGCCGACGGCTGCCGCGCCGGTGTGCCGCTCACGTTCACCGTGGACGCCTGCGGGTCGGCGCCGGCGCCTCTCACCGTCGACGTCCGCAGCGAGAAAGGTACGTCGGCGTCGGCCGGACCAGGTCCCCGACGGCCGTGGTCTGCCCCAGCCTCCGCAGCGAGAAAGGTACGTCGGCGTCGGCCGGACCAGGTCCCCGACGGTCATCAGCCTCCGCTGCGAGAAGGTACGTCGGCGTCGCCAGGGCGGCCCAGGTTCGGCAGCGAGAAAGGTACGTCGGCGTCGGCCGGACCAGGTCCCCGACGGCCGTGGTCTGCCCCAGCCTCCGCAGCGAGAAAGGTACGTCGGCACCGGTCAGACCAGGACCCCGACGGCCGTGGTCTGCCCCAGCCTCCGCAGCGAGAAAGGTACGTCGGCGTCGGCCGGACCAGGTCCCCGACGGCCGTGGTCTACCCCAGCCTCCGCAGCGAGAGAGGTACGTCGGCGTCGGCCGGACCAGGTCCCCGACGGCCGTGGTCTGCCCCAGCCTCCGCTGCGAGAGAGGTACGTCGGCGCCGGCCGGACCAGGTCCCCGACGGCCGTGGTCTTCCCAGCTCGCGCGAGAAGGTCGTCGGCGTCGGCCGGACCAGGTCCCCGAGGCGTGTCCCCAGCCTCCGCAGCGAGAGAGGTACGTCGGCGTCGGCCGGACCAGGCCCCGACGGTCGTAGTCTGCCCCAGCCTCCGCTGCGAGAGGGTACGTCGGCGCCGGCCGGACCAGGTCCCCGACGGTCGTGGTCTTCCCCAGCCTCCGCAGCGAGAGAGGTACGTCGGCGTCGGCCGGACCAGGCCCCCGACGGTCGTAGTCTGCCCAGCCTCCGCTGGAGTGGCGCCGGCCGACCAGGTCCCCGTGTGTGGTCTCCCCAGCCTCCGCGCGAAACGTCGCAGACCGGCCCGGAGTCCGCTCCCCAGCCTCCGCAGCAGAGAGGTACGTCGGCGCGGCCGGACCAGGCCCCGACGGGGTCCCCCCCCAGTCCCAATTGTCCCCAGCCTCCGCTGCGAGAGAGGTACGTCGGCGTCGGCCGGACCAGGTCCCCGACGGTCGTGGTCTGCCCCAGCCTCCGCTGCGAGAGAGGTACGTCGGCGTCGGCCGGACCAGGTCCCCGACGGCCGTGGTCTGCCCCAGCCTCCGCTGCGAGAGAGGTACGTCGGCGTCGGCCGGACCAGGTCCCCGACGGCCGTGGTCTGCCCCAGCCTCCGCTGCGAGAGAGGTACGTCGGCGTCGGCCGGACCAGGTCCCCGACGGTCGTAGTCTGCCCCAGCCTCCGCCGCCGACAGTCCCAACGGCACAGCACAGTTGCCTCCCTGGCTGCAGCCGGGCTGTTTCGTGAACTCATTTCGGATGATTCAATTCCACTTGCCCAGGACTACTTCCGCGAAAGCCGACCATACGAGACAACGGAGATGGAACCTATGACGTCACATATCATCCGCCACCGGAGGGCAGCATCTGTATGCCGCGTGTGCTCTGGAATGGCAAGGATATACCCGGCAGGTAAGCACAACTCGATGTGTAGTTTAGTATGAGGAACTCAATGTGTATATGAGTTCCTCTGTTGAGACATGCGTGCTTCGGTGCGTATAAACGCATTACACTGCATATTGCAAGCCCACCTACGTGTAGTAGGCGACTCGATACGGACCAGAAAAGTGCATCATTCTGCACATTTCGGTCCATAAGTCCATAGGTTCGGTCCATTTGGCCCATACTAGGACCAAGAACAGCAAACCTCAGTTTCAACTTATCCAGCTAAGAAGTAGATTTTCAGGTAGAAGTTTTCACTGACAGCAAAGCATCAACTGCATATATATGTGTGCAATTATATAAACTGTATGCATATATGTATTGCGAAAACTGTTAACGCTGCAATCCAATCACATTACGAACGAAAGCCATTGTTACATTCCAGAAGTGCCCATTATAATCTAGCTGATGATATCAGATTCTGTTACATGTGTGTCACAATTATCTTTGGGACAGTGTGTGCTATATTTGAACCCACAGATGTGTTGCATGCTACCTGCATCACGTAGTACGAACATCGCACCTGGGCCATGAAGAAGTGATTACTGATGATTATTGCCGTTGTTATAACAGTGCACATAACACTGTCGTTACTGTGTACCTAATGTCAGGATGAGAAGTACCAAGGGCGGACAAAACGTAACCTGAGGCGGCGACAGGTAAAGGAACAAAAGTTTAACATTAGTGCTGATCATCATTGGTGTTGGTTACGAGGAAAGGGTTGACGGTAAATAAGCGACTTCAGATGTATTTCGCGCTCGTGACGAATACCCAAAGCTCGGACTTCATGGGCTTCCACTGCTGTTTTGCCAATGCACCACTGTCACCCGTGCCACCAGCCCGTGGCGGCTGCTGGTGAAACCCACCTGCGAGCCGGCCAAGGTACGCCTCTCCGGGCCAGGCGTCTCCGGAGAGGGAGTGCCCGCCTCGCTGGCGACTCAGTTCGCCATCGATTGCACCAATGCCGGCTTCGGTGACCTGGAGGCCCAGGTGCTGGTGAGTGCGCCAAGCTTGGGTCGTCGAAGTCACACAGCTCGCCAGTAGGTGGATGCTGGAACTCTGTTGCCTGGGATATGTAGTGTGGCGACTTGGGCAGATCGGAGGTTAGGCTTTGGTGGGTGTCTACTGTCTGATCCGGAGACTGGAGACTTCGGAGCAGGTAGACATATTGTGCTCCGTGTACACACTGAGTCTGGAGGTCGAGTCACTGATGTAGCGGCGGATGGTGCTATAGCGTGTTATGAATCGGACCATTGTCCTAGTAGTGCATCCAATCTAATTATTTCGAACACGTACACGACCAAACTTGAACCCTGAACCTCAAATTGTGGCAAAGTGAACCGCCGGCTTATAAATAAAACTTAGAATGTTAGAAATCGTGCATGCTGCCGCGACTTCTGTGTTGTATGCGAGAGAAGGTAAAGTGAACATGTTATATATACATTTTTATTCGTACTACGTCATCTAACTTCTGTCGATCGGATTGTATTGATACCATGCTCACATCGAACACTATGCTACTCGTGTTTGCATGCGGCTATCTAGTTGCATTTGTTCAGCCATCTGTGTGATAGCACATTGAGCATCCCAAAAGTGAAACAAGTTGGAATGGGATCGCAGGCACAGCTCATGACATTTAGACGTTGTCCCCGCTGAGTTTGTCCCGACGTTTGAATAGCCGGTTGTTCTGTATTTCCGTCCAGCCGCGATGTCGTGGGCGCTAACAGCGACGGTGGTGCTCGAGTCTCCACTGCGTTCGCTGCGTCCGGATCTGTGGTGTTCTAACCAAAGTTCCTGGCCTCCCTGAAGGGGCCCGACGGTTGTCCGCTGACGATGGAGGTGTCGGATAACCAGGACGGTACCTACACGGCACGATACACACCAGACGACTGCGGCAAGCACACAGTGGTGGTGAAGTACGGCGGCCACGATGTGGCCGGTTCACCTGCGCCCGTGCAGGCGCTCGCCTGCGGCAGGGTAGGCAGCGACGGCAGCAGCAATGTCAGACTCGGAGGCGTGCGGCCTGTTGTGCTGTGTGCCGGCCGCAGCTTCGCCACCAGCTGCTGCCTCGATCTCTCACCTTATCCGTCCTGTCGCATGTTTTGGCTCGTCTCGTTCGTCGTGTCGTGCCTTTTGCCGAATACTCTCGGGCTACGTTTGTGTGAGGTGCATTGCGGCGCAGGATCTTCGCAGGATGTGCAGGCGGACGAATGCCGAATGCTGGTGACATCTAGTGGTGGATCGGAGAAGGTCGGAGGTTTAGCGTGGACCCCCGAGTGCACAGACACTTGCATGCGAGGCCCCTCTCAGAAACGTGTCAGACTGAGGGGGAGAGGGGGAGAAATTTCCACCTGTGAACATTTCGTGATCAATAATAGTGGGAGGAGGAAGTAGAGGTGCAGGTATGTCCACGATTGCACATTTTGTGATCGAACGTCAGTGGAAGCCTAGGTGTCGATTTGTATGCTTTTCATGGGGCTTTCATGTTTGTATGCTTTTACACCAACACCCATGTTGACTTGGCTTCCAATAATTTCAGCTTTTAGCATGAGACATCATGAGGTGAGCCTGCAACTCATGTGGGCTTGCCAATGACCTAAATGTATTCCCCCAAGAAGTTTCACAAACAACATACTTGCGGGAAATTATTATGAGTCTGGAAAATGTATCGCCGAGATACGGAGGTAAGCATAAATGATCCACAACCACCACTTGGGTGGGTCTGTACTAGGCGTATTTTCCAATTATTATTTATGGATGCAGATCTTCAACATATCGGTGTTTGGCGTCAACATGGCTGATACAATCTCGCACTCGTACTGCTCGCACTCCCCCTACCTTAGTTATCTTTGGTTATGCACTATTTATCCATTTCCTTCATTCCATAGTCTCGAAACGGCGAGAGCTGGTGGAAGAGACTCTTATCCAAACATTGAGCACCTGATTGCCAGCGTTGGTATATTCTGACTCCGTACCCTCTCTGTATCACTTTAGCAGACAGTGTCGTCACGCAGTGAGTTAGTCGCTGCAGTGGCATCATTGCGGATGTAACACATAGATGCTCTGAACTAATCTGCAGCCGTAGTGCCCTTCAGTAAACAACGTGTGCACTTTGCAGCCACAGTGACCTTCAGCAAACAAGGCGCACACTTTGCTCAGTCGGTTTGTACCGTATGGGGTCGGGGCGGATCGGATTCGCTTCGAGAGTTGGTTGATGTTGCATCGTGTGCATGTGATCGGCTACTGGTACGCGTTGTATCTTCCTCAGGCGGACCTTTGCGTGATCGAGGAGGGTGATTTCCGCGATCAGGTTCTCGCCGTGGGCGAGGAGTATTGTGTGGGCGTCAACGCCAGCCAGGCCGGACCCGGAAAAGTCAGCTGTTGCATCCGGTCCGCATCGAAATCCAGGTCAGCACGCTGATCCGCGGTAACCGAGGAGGTGAAACGAGCCTACACAACACTTCCCCGGGAACACAGCCTACTGTGGGTGGAGGGGAGGACTATTTTGTTTTGCTATTCACGGTAATCGCGAAGTAAATTCACAAAACATACCTCAATGAAAGTAATGGTGTATTCACGGGCAAAGAAGTAATGACCTTGAAGTCCAGCTAGCAGAACAATGCAGAGCAGATGTTCGTCTGGCGTGTTAGCAGCAGCGCCACGGCCCCCGCATTCATGGCCATTGCTCAGTAATCACGGGACGTTGCCCATTGCTTTGGTGTTACTGCGGGGCCATAGCCAACGACGTGGTGGATGATGACCGCGCAGTAACCAATGGGCATGGCCCTATCCCTCCGCTCAAAATTTCTTATAAGATTTCGTGATTCCAAGTGCATGCACGGATGCGAACAGTGTGCACGCTGAAATTAGAAGAAGTATTGAAGAAAGGCATATATGGCACAGCTGCGGTACGTCATTAGGTTGACTTCTTTTCTGAAATTCTGGATTTACATAATATAATTTTACAAAAATTGCATACAGAGGACTTAATTTTTTTGGCACTGCGACTCCATGCTTTACCTTTGTGGTGTGGGTGACTGAATGGTCAAATGACCCGATTTCTGGTAGTTCGGACTCCTTCGAGAGTGATGTCAGAATCACAAGTTCGAATCAACGTGCCCCCGAAGATATCCTGAAGAGTCGCACATCACTGGAAGATTTATGAAAATCACTTATTTAGTGGTAATATGCCTGATATGCGACCCCCTGGACTTTCGGCTTGTTGTGGTACGAAATTCATACAAAAACCTAGCGAGCAATGGGCAGATGGTGTTCTGGCGTCCATCAACACGATCCGGCGGGTAATTCACTCAGTTTGTGCGGGAAGTTGGTTATTGCACGGTGGCTCCATAGCAGAAACAACGCCTGTTTGTAGTTGCGCGTTATCTGGGCACACGTAGGTCTGCTTTCCATTGGTCTTGTTTACAATTGGAGGCAGACTTGAGCCTACGGCACGTAAGGTGACCTTGAACTCGCTAGGTCAGCAGTCAGCTGATTAGTCTGTGACGTCACTCAACTCGCCGATTCTGGGTCACGATCGAGATAAACACCTAGCGCCATCTGTACGCGACCTGACCTACTTCAACTTCAAAGTTCTGCGAAAACTCACGAAGGATGCGCTGCGAGCGCGATTACAAAAAAAAACTTGGATTACTGAGGAATACTGCGGTATACTGAGGAATACTGGCAACTGGGCATTCTGAGAGGAGCTCAACAGCGTGGGGTGAGAGCAGGCCAAAAGTAGCATCGTGCCGCGCATGTACGTGTCTCCTGGTGTGGAGGCGTTGCCGTCGACGCTACTGGTGACATCGCCGCCACCGATGCCGTCGGTGCCGCCTCTGGCGATGCTGACACCAGACGACATACACTGCCAGCTGATGCACAGCGTCGTGACAAACAGGCGGACTTATATCCTCGGCCACACCAACTTAGAAACTCTTCAGCCTGACCAAGCCAAGAGTAACATCATATATGCAACCGCCAAATGTCCTTTCATTGAGCCAGCTGGTATCCTCACCCTCACGTTCTGGCACTAACTCGACTCTCATAAGTCACCTTATAGCAAATCAGTGCGAGACCGCCACCAACACCTGAGGCACCAACATCAGCAGCAACAACAACTGCATTTATTGATGCCAAAGCCCACCAGATGCCAATAATGATCGCAGTACGGTCCACTCCACATTTCAATCAAAACTCCCTACACGGTCCACTCCACATCTCAATCAAGACTCGCAATGCCTATGATTATTATAGACTGACAGGGCTTCGGGTTATCAGGCCGAAACCATATATTAGAAATGGAACGCTTGGCTGGCGGTATGATATCCCAGCATTAACAATCACATGTCACTCAGAAAAATAAAGGCACGTCATCGGCCACAGCCATGTCCGAAAGACGCTGACGCCAGATAAGCCACCGCAGCCGCAAATCAGACCCGAGCTGACAAAGACGTGACGCCATTTGAGGAGGCTGAGGCCAAGTACGTCTCATGTCGCAGCGCGGTCAGAACGGCTCAGCGACGGGCCAGCTGGGATTTTCTGACATATAGAAACTCAAACTCCGCCAAGTGGAAAGATATTCAACAGATTCTGATCGCTTCAAACAGGCACAAGCCTTAGTCTGACCTCCCGCAAAATCAGCAGCCCAGCTGGCCCGAACAGGTGAACACCTACTTGGTCGGCGTCGGCTCCACGGTGGTGGAAGGCCTGGTAACGGTGCACACCGGGCAGGCGCTGCCGCCGCCCCCGGTAGGTGGCTCTGCAGCGGACCTTTTCCCAAGCCTCCGGGCACGCTGCGGGGTCAGGCCGGGACCAGCTGATCGCTTGTGTGCGACACGCAACCGAACAAACTGGCTGACGAAGTGGCGGGCTTAGACAGAGTAACTGGGGTAGCAACATATGCGTGTCGCATGCAAACTGTTAATAGATTCCAGTGTCTTCACTATTGCTTCGCACGGCCATTTCCTGGAGGGGATGGAGTCGTGGCAACTGTTTTGCTATCCAAGATTAATTTCTCATCGTAGTTAATTACTTCGCAACTCGGGATAAGTATTGGTGTGGTGTTGTCTGATGCGTCGAATCCACCCGGGCCATTTCATCCTTCGTGTGATTGGCAGTGTCCATTTTTGTTGTCCAATCCGGCATGTGGTAGAGAGGGTCTATTTGTTGTGGTTGTCTATTCACGCGTGCGATTGGCACTGTCGTGTTTTTGTTGTTGCTGTCTAATCCCGCTTGTGATTAGCAGTGGACTGTTTGGTTTTGTTGTCCAGTCCGACACGGGGCTGAAATTGCCCGTTTCTTTTCGCTGTCTAATCATGTGCGTGATCAACAGTGGCCTGTTTCTTTTTGTTATCTAGTCCTGCATGTGATTGGCAGTGTCATGCTTGCTTTTGTTGTCCAGCCGGGCATGGGGTTGAGATTGCCCGTCTCTTTTCGTTGTCTAATCATGTGTGTGATTAACAGTGGCCTGTTTGTTTTTGTTATCTAATCCTGCATGTTGTTGGCAGTGACGTGAACGTCGACGTCGAAGACGAAGTCGATGGCACATTTAAACTTTACTACACCATCAAGGATGCCGGAGACTACACCATGAACATCAAGTTTGGAGGACAATCAATACCAAACGGATTCTATTCCTTTTCGGTAAGTCCCAGAAACTAGAGTCCGTCATGGTTCTTGCTCATCGGTGGTCTTGAGTAGAATTGGTTCTGTGTATGCTCTTCTTCGGAGATCGCCTTTGTATTTAGTATGTATGTATTTAGTGGAGTATGTACGCTTATGACCTGAACGCTGAAGATTCCATGAAATTAGATGCACGATATCACGTGTATGGTCACATGTTATGATGCTATTTTGTGTTGAGCGCTGACTCAGGTGCGAAGCTAGCACTGGATATAGCGTTCATCATAGTAGCTGATATTGTGCTACTGCATGGAGTCAGTTCGAATTTGACGTGCACAAGTTGCTAGGGCCGCATTGCTGCAGCCAGGGAGTTTACTTTTGTTACCCTTTTCTCGCACAACGCTTCAAAGAAGTTTATTTCATCAGCGTGCATGTATCGTTTCGGAGACGTATTTTCTTGAATTAGTTTGTACTTCTCGATTAATGGTGCAGTAGCATATTGCAGTACGCTTCCATTGGTGCCCGTCGCCGTTTCCTATGACTATCGTTTCGATATGAAATGTCTCGCTGGCGTGACATCATCAGAGCGGTGAGGTTTGAGTTGAGTTAGTTGGTTTGGTCAGTTCTGATACAAAAATGTACATTTTCCCACCAAGTTGAAGAACTGCATGTTTACCAGCTGCAAGCTTCACCAAGTTCGGCAATTCGATGCCGTACATTAACTGTTGAGTACACGGTATGAGCATACGTACACGATATTTTTCATTCAACACGCATGCCAGTAACACGGCGCGATTGTGGTAGAGCACCTTTCTCGATGCGCTTTTACTGAAATGATTCACACTTCCCGTGATATTGATCTACTCTAGTGCTGATCTCAAACCTGAATGAATTATGCCAAATCTCTTAAATCAATTGAGTTTATTGCTGAAATTCACTTCAGCCGAGTTTGGGCATAAAGCCGTGCACGTTATCACCCATTTCCACTAATCCCTGTCTCAGGAAATCGGGAGTTGTCACGAAATGATGAAGAGCCAACTACGGGCTTAAGGGGGACCTACACTGGAATGCCTTGGTGCTAGCCAACCATAGAGTCTTCTCCCTACATGGGATCACCCATCTTCAACAGTCTGGCAATCTTGCTTTTATTTTACCTCGTGCTAAAAGAACGAACAGGATGATGATGGTATGTGAGTGGGGAGGGCGCATGCAATCTGTATGTCCTCAGAGCATTCCCAGTCATGTATGACAGTACGAAATGTGTAGCGGTCATACATGAGCCAAAACATTGACATTGGCAGACGTTTCGTGTCGGATACCACCACTTGGCTGAGAGCATGTAAACTACTTGGACATGGGTGCGACTGCGTCGGAAGCAGTAGGTCGCCTGACGTTGTAATTGCCATTATCCCAGCTGCAGCGTTCATCATATTTATGAGAATCAGCGATAACAACATATTGAGGCGCTGTGTCTCTGTTCTAGTCTCAAATCTGCTCCTTGTGGTAAGTCACCATGCGGCGAAGTTGTCCGAGCGGGCCAATGTGACCACAAGTGACTCAAATGACTCATGTAGCAGATTTAGCTGGTCACGTGTGGGCCAATATGACCACAAGTGACTGAAGTGACTCGAGTGATTCGGGTGGCAGATGCAGCTGACCGTTAACCCCTGTGTCGGGAAGGCATCCTCGCCGGCCTGTGACCTGGGGTGGTCCTCGGGGCACCTGTTCGTGTCGAAGGGCATCTGCTCAGCAACGTTACCTCCGTGTAACTCGTTCTCATTGGCAGCTGGTAACTCGGCTGTTGGAGCTCGGTGGAGGGAGGGGCAGATGTAAACAGTGTTATTGTTTTCCGCGGGATCATGTGATCAATCGGGTAAGCGTTAACTTTGGGAGTCATCTTGTCTAGTTCTTTTTTTACGATGAGGTCGACGACATTTAGTAGAGATAAGAACTGGCAAAGCCTTGGCAGGCACGGCATTTTGCTTCTTATTCCAACGTTATCTTGACCTTAAAGCAGACCAGTGCTGTGGATGACGGATGATTCTTGCAAAATGATGAATATATTACTCTCAGAGAAGAGGGATGAGGGCGGGGTACGGTGCTGTTGATATATATTTGCCAAATAGTCCCAAGATGTGGATATGTCATATATATTTGTTCTATATTTCTGCTGCTCACGTCCCGTTCTGATACATATATCGAAGTGCTGAATAACTTGCCAACTTTGTTCCACATATTTAATTTCCACTAGTATTAGGAACAAATTTACTACAGGACCACCTTTTGATGTAAAAGATCAAATTCTCCAGATTTGAGGAAGAAGAGGAAGCAAATGAAAACATTACCCAATCGATTATCCTGCTTGTAAAAACAGACGGCTCATTACTTTGGTCCAAATACAGATACCTCTCATGTACGCCGTCCTGCCTCTATACCCCCCCCCCCGACATCCTGTCTCCAGCTTGGCTCTGTTCGAAACAAGCCAGTTTGACAAGTGCTCGTCGGTTACGAGGCGCGTCATCAGAGCCACATGATTGAGCACGACATGCGGCGCCCATCGTTACCCAGCCATCAGTGTGAGAACGCCTGCCACTGGCCGACCGTCGGAGCGACGCTACGTGACACCGTCGGCCGTCCCGCCCGTGTCCTACCGGTGCCACACCAGTGCCACACCAGTGCCACACCAGTGCCACACCAGTGCCACACCAGTGCCACACCAGTGCCACACCAGTGCCACACCAGTGCCACACCAGTGCCACACCAGTGCCACACCAGTGCCACACCAATGCCACACCAGTGCCACACCAGCTGGCCGTCTCTGTCGCGCCCCTACCCGTGCCCCACCAGTTCCACACCAGCGGGCCGCCTCTGTCGCGCCCTTACCAGTGCCACGCCAGTGCCCCACCAGCAGGCCGCCTCTGTCGGGTCACTACCAGTGCCCTACCAGTGCCACACCACTGCCCTACCAGTGGGCCGCCTCTATCACGCCCCTATCAGTGCCCCACCAGTGGTCCACCTGTGCCGAGCCCCTACCAGTGAGCCGACTTTGCCGTGCCCCTACTAGTGGGCCATCAGTGGGCCGCCTCTGTCGCGTCCGTGTGTCGACACAGTCGGCCCGCTGACCTACCACCGGCAGCAGGTCTCGTACGGTCGGCCCGCTGACCTACCACCGGCGGCAGGTCTCGCGCGGTCGGCCCGCTGACCTACCACCGGCGGCAGGTCTCGTACGGTCGGCCCGCTGACCTACCACCGGCGGCAGGTCTCGTACGGTCGGCCCGCTGACCTACCACCGGCGGCAGGTCTCGCGCGGTCGGCCCGCTGACCTACCACCGGCAGCAGGTCTCGCGCGGTCGGCCCGCTGACCTACCACCGGCGGCAGGTCTCGCGCGGTCGGCCCGCTGACCTACCACCGGCGGCAGGTCTCGTACGGTCGGCCCGCTGACCTACCACCGGCGGCAGGTCTCGCGCGGTCGGCCCG
>JAOTOL010000802.1:0-132052 GCA_034440575.1 Imbricaverruca yamaguchii | reverse complement strand
TCCGTCGCGTGAAGCTTAATCCTGCACCAGCATGACTTGACAGGGACCAGTCTGGGGTATGTTGAGTGGAGGGCGTGTCCGTCGCGTGAAGCTTAATCCCGCACCAGCATGACTTGACAGGGACCAGTCTGGGGTATGTTGAGTGGAGGGCGTGTCCGTCGCGTGAAGCTTAATCCTGCACCAGCATGACTTGACAGGGACCAGTCTGGGGTATGTTGAGTGGAGGGCGTGTCCGTCGCGTGAAGCTTAATCCTGCACCAGCATGACTTGACAGGACCAGTCTGGGGTATGTTGAGTGGAGGGCGTGTCCGTCGCGTGAAGCTTAATCCCGCACCAGCATGACTTGACAGGGACCAGTCTGGGGTGTGTTGAGTGGAGGGCGTGTCCGTCGCGTGAAGCTTAATCCCGCACCAGCATGACTTGACAGGGACCAGTCTGGGGTATGTTGGAGTGGAGGGCGTGTCCGTCGCGTGAAGCTTAATCCCGCACCAGCATGACTTGACAGGGACCAGTCTGGGGTATGTTGAGTGGAGGGCGTGTCCGTCGCGTGAAGCTTAATCCTGCACCAGCATGACTTGACAGGGACCAGTCTGGGGTATGTTGAGTGGAGGGCGTGTCCGTCGCGTGAAGCTTAATCCCGCACCAGCATGACTTGACAGGGACCAGTCTGGGGTGTGTTGAGTGGAGGGCGTGTCCGTCGCGTGAAGCTTAATCCCGCACCAGCATGACTTGACAGGGACCAGTCTGGGGTATGTTGAGTGGAGGGCGTGTCCGTCGCGTGAAGCTTAATCCCGCACCAGCATGACTTGACAGGGACCAGTCTGGGGTATGTGTTGAGTGGAGGGCGTGTCCGTCGCGTGAAGCTTAATCCCGCACCAGCATGACTTGACAGGGACCAGTCTGGGGTATGTTGAGTGGAGGGCGTGTCCGTCGCGTGAAGCTTAATCCCGCACCAGCATGACTTGACAGGGACCAGTCTGGGGGTGTGTTGAGTGGAGGGCGTGTCCGTCGCGTGAAGCTTAATCCCGCACCAGCATGACTTGACAGGGACCAGTCTGGGGTGTGTTGAGTGGAGGGCGTGTCCGTCGCGTGAAGCTTAATCCCGCACCAGCATGACTTGACAGGGACCAGTCTGGGGTATGTTGAGTGGAGGACGTGTCCGTCGCGTGAAGCTTAATCCCGCACCAGCATGACTTGACAGGGACCAGTCTGGGGTATGTTGAGTGGAGGGCGTGTCCGTCGCGTGAAGCTTAATCCTGCACCAGCATGACTTGACAGGGACCAGTCTGGGGTATGTTGAGTGGAGGGCGTGTCCGTCGCGTGAAGCTTAATCCTGCACCAGCATGACTTGACAGGGACCAGTCTGGGGTATGTTGAGTGGAGGACGTGGTCCGTCGCGTGAAGCTTAATCCTGCACCAGCATGACTTGACAGGGACCAGTCTGGGGTATGTTGAGTGGAGGGCGTGTCCGTCGCGTGAAGCTTAATCCCACACCAGCATGACTTGACAGGGACCAGTCTGGGGTATGTTGAGTGGAGGGCGTGTCCGTCGCGTGAAGCTTAATCCTCGCACCAGCATGACTTGACAGGGACCAGTCTGGGGTATGTTGAGTGGAGGGCGTGTCCGTCGCGTGAAGCTTAATCCCGCACCAGCATGACTTGACAGGGACCAGTCTGGGGTATGTTGAGTGGAGGGCGTGTCCGTCGCGTGAAGCTTAATCCCGCACCAGCATGACTTGACAGGGACCAGTCTGGGGTATGTTGAGTGGAGGGCGTGTCCGTCGCGTGAAGCTTAATCCCGCACCAGCATGACTTGACAGGGACCAGTCTGGGGTATGTTGAGTGGAGGGCGTGTCCGTCGCGTGAAGCTTAATCCCGCACCAGCATGACTTGACAGGGACCAGTCTGGGGTATGTTGAGTGGAGGGCGTGTCCGTCGCGTGAAGCTTAATCCTGCACCAGCATGACTTGACAGGGACCAGTCTGGGGTATGTTGAGTGGAGGGCGTGTCCGTCGCGTGAAGCTTAATCCTGCACCAGCATGACTTGACAGGGACCAGTCTGGGGTATGTTGAGTGGAGGGCGTGTCCGTCGCGTGAAGCTTAATCCCGCACCAGCATGACTTGACAGGGACCAGTCTGGGGTATGTTGAGTGGAGGGCGTGTCCGTCGCGTGAAGCTTAATCCCGCACCAGCATGACTTGACAGGGACCAGTCTGGGGTGTGTTGAGTGGAGGGCGTGTCCGTCGCGTGAAGCTTAATCCTACACCAGCATGACTTGACAGGGACCAGTCTGGGGTATGTTGAGGGAGGGGGTCCGTCGCGAAGCTTAATCCCGCACCAGCACCAGTCTGGGGTGTTGAGTGGAGGGCGTCCGTCGCGTGAAGCTTAATCCCGCACCAGCATGACTTGACAGGGACCAGTCTGGGGTGTGTTGAGTGGAGGGCGTGTCCGTCGCGTGAAGCTTAATCCCGCACCAGCATGACTTGACAGGGACCAGTCTGGGGTATGTTGAGTGGAGGGCGTGTCCGTCGCGTGAAGCTTAATCCCGCACCAGCATGACTTGACAGGGACCAGTCTGGGGTATGTTGAGTGGAGGGCGTGTCCGTCGCGTGAAGCTTAATCCTGCACCAGCATGACTTGACAGGGACCAGTCTGGGGTATGTTGAGTGGAGGGCGTGTCCGTCGCGTGAAGCTTAATCCCGCACCAGCATGACTTGACAGGGACCAGTCTGGGGTATGTTGAGTGGAGGGCGTGTCCGTCGCGTGAAGCTTAATCCCGCACCAGCATGACTTGACAGGGACCAGTCTGGGGTATGTTGAGTGGAGGACGTGTCCGTCGCAGCATGACTACAGGGACCAGTCTGGGTGTGTTGATATCCTGCACCAGCATGACTTGACAGGGACCAGTCTGGGGTATGTTGAGTGGAGGGCGTGTCCGTCGCGTGAAGCTTAATCCCGCACCAGCATGACTTGACAGGGACCAGTCTGGGGTATGTTGAGTGGAGGGCGTGTCCGTCGCGTGAAGCTTAATCCCACACCAGCATGACTTGACAGGGACCAGTCTGGGGTATGTTGAGTGGAGGGCGTGTCCGTCGCGTGAAGCTTAATCCCGCACCAGCATGACTTGACAGGGACCAGTCTGGGGTATGTTGAGTGGAGGACGTGTCCGTCGCGTGAAGCTTAATCCCGCACCAGCATGACTTGACAGGGACCAGTCTGGGGTATGTTGAGTGGAGGGCGTGTCCGTCGCGTGAAGCTTAATCCCGCACCAGCATGACTTGACAGGGACCAGTCTGGGGTATGTTGAGTGGAGGGCGTGTCCGTCGCGTGAAGCTTAATCCCGCACCAGCATGACTTGACAGGGACCAGTCTGGGGTATGTTGAGTGGAGGGCGTGTCCGTCGCGTGAAGCTTAATCCTGCACCAGCATGACTTGACAGGGACCAGTCTGGGGTATGTTGAGTGGAGGGCGTGTCCGTCGCGTGAAGCTTAATCCCGCACCAGCATGACTTGACAGGGACCAGTCTGGGGTATGTTGAGTGGAGGGCGTGTCCGTCGCGTGAAGCTTAATCCCGCACCAGCATGACTTGACAGGGACCAGTCTGGGGTATGTTGAGTGGAGGGCGTGTCCGTCGCGTGAAGCTTAATCCTGCACCAGCATGACTTGACAGGGACCAGTCTGGGGTATGTTGAGTGGAGGGCGTGTCCGTCGCGTGAAGCTTAATCCCGCACCAGCATGACTTGACAGGGACCAGTCTGGGGTATGTTGAGTGGAGGGCGTGTCCGTCGCGTGAAGCTTAATCCCGCACCAGCATGACTTGACAGGGACCAGTCTGGGGTATGTTGAGTGGAGGGCGTGTCCGTCGCGTGAAGCTTAATCCCGCACCAGCATGACTTGACAGGGACCAGTCTGGGGTGTGTTGAGTGGAGGGCGTGTCCGTCGCGTGAAGCTTAATCCCGCACCAGCATGACTTGACAGGACCAGTCTGGGGTAAGGTCCTCCGTAGTTAATCCGCACCAGCATGACTTGACAGGGACCAGTCTGGGGTATGTTGAGTGGAGGGCGTGTCCGTCGCGTGAAGCTTAATCCCGCACCAGCATGACTTGACAGGGACCAGTCTGGGGTTTTTTGAGGGGGGGGGTGTCCTTCGCGTGAAGCTTAATCCCGCACCAGCATGACTTGACAGGGACCAGTCTGGGGTATGTTGAGTGGAGGCGCGTGTCCGTCGCGAAGCTAATCCCGCACCAGCATGACTTGACAGGGACCAGTCTGGGGTATGTTGAGTGGAGGGCGTGTCCGTCGCGTGAAGCTTAATCCTGCACCAGCATGACTTGACAGGGACCAGTCTGGGGTATGTTGAGTGGAGGGCGTGTCCGTCGCGTGAAGCTTAATCCTGCACCAGCATGACTTGACAGGGACCAGTCTGGGGTATGTTGAGTGGAGGACGTGTCCGTCGCGTGAAGCTTAATCCCGCACCAGCATGACTTGACAGGGACCAGTCTGGGGTATGTTGAGTGGAGGGCGTGTCCGTCGCGTGAAGCTTAATCCTGCACCAGCATGACTTGACAGGGACCAGTCTGGGGTATGTTGAGTGGAGGACGTGTCCGTCGCGTGAAGCTTAATCCTGCACCAGCATGACTTGACAGGGACCAGTCTGGGGTATGTTGAGTGGAGGGCGTGTCCGTCGCGTGAAGCTTAATCCCGCACCAGCATGACTTGACAGGGACCAGTCTGGGGTATGTTGAGTGGAGGGCGTGTCCGTCGCGTGAAGCTTAATCCTGCACCAGCATGACTTGACAGGGACCAGTCTGGGGTATGTTGAGTGGAGGGCGTGTCCGTCGCGTGAAGCTTAATCCTGCACCAGCATGACTTGACAGGGACCAGTCTGGGGTATGTTGAGTGGAGGGCGTGTCCGTCGCGTGAAGCTTAATCCTACACCAGCATGACTTGACAGGGACCAGTCTGGGGTGTGTTGAGTGGAGGACGTGTCCGTCGCGTGAAGCTTAATCCTGCACCAGCATGACTTGACAGGGACCAGTCTGGGGTGTGTTGAGTGGAGGGCGTGTCCGTCGCGTGAAGCTTAATCCCGCACCAGCATGACTTGACAGGGACCAGTCTGGGGTATGTTGAGTGGAGGGCGTGTCCGTCGCGTGAAGCTTAATCCCGCACCAGCATGACTTGACAGGGACCAGTCTGGGGTATGTTGAGTGGAGGACGTGTCCGTCGCGTGAAGCTTAATCCCGCACCAGCATGACTTGACAGGGACCAGTCTGGGGTATGTTGAGTGGAGGGCGTGTCCGTCGCGTGAAGCTTAATCCCGCACCAGCATGACTTGACAGGGACCAGTCTGGGGTATGTTGAGTGGAGGGCGTGTCCGTCGCGTGAAGCTTAATCCTGCACCAGCATGACTTGACAGGGACCAGTCTGGGGTATGTTGAGTGGAGGGCGTGTCCGTCGCGTGAAGCTTAATCCCGCACCAGCATGACTTGACAGGGACCAGTCTGGGGTGTGTTGAGTGGAGGGCGTGTCCGTCGCGTGAAGCTTAATCCCGCACCAGCATGACTTGACAGGGACCAGTCTGGGGTGTGTTGAGTGGAGGACGTGTCCGTCGCGTGAAGCTTAATCCCGCACCAGCATGACTTGACAGGGACCAGTCTGGGGTATGTTGAGTGGAGGACGTGTCCGTCGCGTGAAGCTTAATCCTGCACCAGCATGACTTGACAGGGACCAGTCTGGGGTATGTTGAGTGGAGGACGTGTCCGTCGCGTGAAGCTTAATCCCGCACCAGCATGACTTGACAGGGACCAGTCTGGGGTATGTTGAGTGGAGGGCGTGTCCGTCGCGTGAAGCTTAATCCCGCACCAGCATGACTTGACAGGGACCAGTCTGGGGTATGTTGAGTGGAGGACGTGTCCGTCGCGTGAAGCTTAATCCTGCACCAGCATGACTTGACAGGGACCAGTCTGGGGTATGTTGAGTGGAGGGCGTGTCCGTCGCGTGAAGCTTAATCCTGCACCGGCATGACTTGACAGGGACCAGTCTGGGGTATGTTGAGTGGAGGACGTGTCCGTCGCGTGAAGCTTAATCCCGCACCAGCATGACTTGACAGGGACCAGTCTGGGGTATGTTGAGTGGAGGACGTGTCCGTCGCGTGAAGCTTAATCCTGCACCAGCATGACTTGACAGGGACCAGTCTGGGGTATGTTGAGTGGAGGACGTGTCCGTCGCGTGAAGCTTAATCCCGCACCAGCATGACTTGACAGGGACCAGTCTGGGGTATGTTGAGTGGAGGACGTGTCCGTCGCGTGAAGCTTAATCCCGCACCAGCATGACTTGACAGGGACCAGTCTGGGACCAGTCTGGGGTGTGTTGAGTGGAGGACGTGTCAGTTGGCTACTGCGTTGGCCATCGTCACCGCCCAACTCCGACCCCCGCAGTAATGCCAGAGCAATGTGAAAGGTCTCGTGAGTGCGGTGCCAGGGTCATGGCTGCCGAGCCGCGGCCCCTGCAGCTAGCATGTTAAGCCAGTCCATGTGGCTCGGTTCCGCAATAGAGAAGCGATGTGTTATTTGGGCTTCGGGGCACTTTTCTCTCCCATGAGGCGCTTTAAGGGAAGCGATGCCTGAGTCAAGCAGACAGTGATCTTTCTAACGAGTTTTCGTCCAACACGAATCTGGACAGTGCTTGCTCCGGGCGTCGGTAGCTCAGTGGTTAAGTTGAGCGTCTGGAATACCCCAGAGGTATGGGGTTCGATTCCCTGCAGTGTCCGCCCTTCCTGCTGGGGAGACAGGCAGGCGTGACAGAATATATCTGGCATACTATTTTTTAAACAATTAATGAGTTTTCGGAGCACCTAGTGGGTTGGTCGTCAGATGGCACCTACAAATGAGAGTAACGACGAATGGAGTCGATATTTTGTCCAAATATCATCCAAATTCAACTGACGTTTGTCGGGTGGGGGTTGGGGCTGTTGATGTTATCAGCATTCTCAAACTGCATCGCATTGCACACAGAAAACAAGATAGAACTAGCTGGATTTTCCGGAGATGTTCAGAGCTACTAATTACAGACAGACAGCAACTGGGCGACATGACAGGATAAAACCGGCAACTGGGCGACATTATTAAAAGTTTATATTATGAACCCTTCATGTTAACTAAATGGTTCAATCAGAATACATTAGTAATATATTTAAGTAGCTTCGTCTGAATTCCAATATAGCAACGTAATTAATCACGCATTTTTGCGACCATACAGGCCATGCTCCTTAGCACACCATCGCTGTTACATCGAACGACACCCATTAGCATAATGATGTGGGAGGGCGCAGTTGCTACAGAAAGTAGAACTATAAATCAAACTTCTGAATACTGAAAGCCAAACAATTGACACCACATTTTGATCGATTGGTAACTAAACCGAGTGGAACTCGAATGGTATTGACTCTCGCCTGTCGTGTTTTCCATCGTATTTTTTTACGTAATTGAGACCCTGGCACTCTCCTCCCTAGGGTGCTATGTCTCAGTACATGCAGCAGACAATGTCACGCAGCTACATAGCGCACGGAAAGTGATTAAATTTTGCACACGAGTTCTTGACAATGGAAAAGCAACCGTACATATATATATATATATATATATATATATATATATATATATATATATATATATATATATATATATATATATATGGATGCTACGAATGAATGTGGTCGGTGCAACCGGCTCTATAATTTGTATCATGACCCTATCAAAGAGCTGCGTGCGACCTCCGTGGGCTTAATTTTATATCATGTTCGCGTTGACCCCACACACTGGTGCCACACAGCGTGCCTGGCACGTGTCCCCACACACTGGTGCCACACAGCGTACCTGGACTGTGTCCCCACACACTGGTGCCCCGGCCGGCACGTGTCCCCACACACTGGTGCCACACAGCGTGCCTGGCACGTGTCCCCACACAGCGTACCTGGCACGTGTCCCCACACACGCACACAGCGTACCTGGCACGTGTCCCCACACACTGGTGCCACACAGCGTACCTGGCACGTGTCCCCACACACTGGTGCCACACAGCGTACCTGGCACGTGTCCCCACACACTGGTGCCACACAGCGTACCTGGCACGTGTCCCCACACACTGGTGCCACACAGCGTACCTGGCACGTGTCCCCACACACTGGCGTAACAGCCTGGCACGTGTCCCCACACACTGGTGCCACACAGCGTACCTGGCACGTGTCCCCACACACTGGTGCCACACAGCGTACCTGGCACGTGTCCCACCCCACACACTGGTGCCACACAGCGTACCTGGCACGTGTCCCCACACACTGGTGCCACACAGCGTACCTGGCACGTGTCCCCACACACTGGTGCCACACAGCGTACCTGGCACGTGTCCCCACACAGCGTACCTGGCACGTGTCCCCACACACTGGTGCCACACAGCGTACCTGGCACGTGTCCCCACACACTGGTGCCACACAGCGTACCTGGCACGTGTCCCCACACACTGGTGCCACACAGCGTACCTGGCACGTGTCCCCACACACTGGTGCCACACAGCGTACCTGGCACGCGTCCTACAAACCTGGCACGTGTCCCCACACACTGGTGCCACACAGCGTACCTGGCACGTGTCCCCACACACTGGTGCCACACAGCGTACGTGTCCCCACACACTGGTGCCACACAGCGTACCTGGCACGTGTCCCCACACTGGTGCCACACAGCGTACCTGGCACGTGTCCCCACACACTGGTGCCACACAGCGTACCTGGCACGTGTCCCACACACTGGTGCCACACAGCGTACCTGGCACGTGTCCCCACACACTGGTGTCACACAAGCGTACCTGGCACGTGTCCCCACACACTGGTGCCACACAGCAGGCACTGTCCCCAATGGTGCCACTGGCACGTGTCCCCACACACTGGTGCCACACAGCGTACCTGGCACGTGTCCCCACACACTGGTGCCACACAGCGTACCTGGCACGTGTCCCCACACACTGGTGCCACACAGCGTACCTGGCACGTGTCCCCACACACTGGTGCCACACAGCGTACCTGGCACGTGTCCCCACACACTGGTGCCACGTGTCCCCACACACTGGTGCCAACAGCGTGTCCCCACACACTGGTGCCACACAGCGTACCTGGCACGTGTCCCCACACACTGGTGCCACACAGCGTAACCCTGAAACGTGTCCCCACACACTGGTGCCACACAGCGTACCTGGCACGTGTCCCCACTACACTGGTGCCACACAGCGTACCTGGCACGTGTCCCCACACACTGGTGCCACACAGCGTACCTGGCACGTGTCCCCACACACTGGTGCCACACAGCGTACCTGGCACGTGTCCCCACACACTGGTGCCACACAGCGTACCTGGCACGTGTCCCCACACACTGGTGCCACACAGCGTACCTGGCACGTGTCCCCACACTGGTGCCACACAGCGTACCTGGCACGTGTCCCCACACACTGGTGCCACACAGCGTACCTGGCACGTGTCCCCACACACTGGTGCCACACAGCGTACCTGGCACGTGTCCCCACACACTGGTGCCACACAGCGTACCTGGCACGTGTCCCCACACACTGGTGCCACACAGCGTACCTGGCACGTGTCCCCACACACTGGTGCCACACAGCGTACCTGGCACGTGTCCCCACACACTGGTGCCACACAGCGTACCTGGCACGTGTCCCCACACACTGGTGCCACACAGCGTACCTGGCACGTGTCCCCACACACTGGTGCCACACAG
Organism: Imbricaverruca yamaguchii; assembly: GCA_034440575.1. Classification (NCBI taxonomy): domain Eukaryota; kingdom Metazoa; phylum Arthropoda; class Thecostraca; family Neoverrucidae; genus Imbricaverruca; species Imbricaverruca yamaguchii. The sequence continues at coordinate 122,274 of JAOTOL010000802.1, read as the reverse complement.
CGTACCTGGCACGTGTCCCCACACTGGTGCCACTGCGGCACGTGTCCCCACACACTGGTGCCACACAGCGTACCTGGCACGTGTCCCCACACACTGGTGCCACACAGCGTACCTGGCACGTGTCCCCACACACTGGTGCCACACAGCGTACCTGGCACGTGTCCCCACACACTGGTGCCACACAGCGTACCTGGCACGTGTCCCCACACACTGGTGCCCCACACACTGGTGCCACACAGCGTACCTGGCACGTGTCCCCACACACTGGTGCCACACAGCGTACCTGGCACGTGTCCCCACACACTGGTGCCACACAGCGTACCTGGCACGTGTCCCCACACACTGGTGCCACACAGCGTACCTGGCACGTGTCCCCACACACTGGTGCCACACAGCGTACCTGGCACGTGTCCCCACACACTGGTGCCACACAGCGTACCTGGCACGTGTCCCCACACACTGGTGCCACACAGCGTACCTGGCACGTGTCCCCACACACTGGTGCCACACAGCGTACCTGGCACGTGTCCCCACACACTGGTGCCACACAGCGTACCTGGCACGTGTCCCCACACACTGGTGCCACACAGCGTACCTGGCACGTGTCCCCACACACTGGTGCCACACAGCGTACCTGGAACACACTGGTCCGGCTGTGTTCCCGCAAGGATTTCAGCGGCCGCACGGTTGGCGACACAGGAGTGAACGCGTTGCTATTCAGTTTCGCAGTTTACGGGGGATACCGTTGTTGCCACTCTGGAATGGAACACTCGAGAGCCAGACGCAGCTCCCCGTGGATGGCTTTTGCTGGACGTGCTGTCAATACCGCAGCTCTAGCCATACTCCGCTTACATAGCCATACACAGCCATGCATAGCCGTACATAGCCATACATAGCCGTACATAGCCATACATAGCCGTACATAGCCATGCATAGCCGTACATAGCCATACATATCCATACATAGCCATACATAGCCGTACATAGCCATACATAGCCGTACATAGCCATACATAGCCGTACAAAGCCATACATAGCCGTACAAAGTCATACATATCCATACATAGCCATACATAGCCATACATAGCCGTACATAGCCGTACATAGCCATACATAGACGTACATAGCCATACATAGCCGTACATAGCCGTACATAGCCATACATAGCCATACATAGCCATACATAGCCGTACATAGCCGTACATAGCCGTACATAGCCGTACATAGCCGTACATAGCCATACATAGCTATACATAGTCAAGGGAACTGCGGTGATCGCATCAATATCTTTCAAAGCCCCCAATCAGTTGCATTTTCACTTCGTCAGGTTCAGTGCACAACTGCCAACGGATGTGCGATATTGTGTTGCATGTCGTTTCTTACACAAGCATCGCTTTGTTGTACACAAAATCATCCATATAAAGTTGTGATAAAATACCCATGCAGTTGCCGCGAGTTCAGGAGCATCAGCAATTTCACCATCGGCAACGTTTGATTCAGTACCAAGTCTGCCGACGCAGGCGCGCTGATTTGACCCCGAGAATAGTAGCCACCACCTGGAAAACATCCGGGGGCCGTGACCCATCCAGATCTCTCCACAGAAAGCTCAGCGCGGAGCGGTCAGCTGCGTTGGCACTAATTTGGCGAAGCACTTGTTCTGCATCGGCCACCGAAATCAACTACCTATGTTCTAAATCTAAGCAGTAGGCTGTGAAGGAAATTTGGTCGTGTCAAAATAAAATAATTGAGCGAATTTTGTCATGCTTCGCCGCTGTATTGAAGACTACTCTAATTTGCTCTGGTTTGTGCAGGATGAGCACGTCATGGTGATGAAAAACACGTTCTTTGTTTCTGTTCAATCGCGGCGGCCTCTTCAAATTCCCTTTCAGTGTAGCCGCTAATTACATCTTTGTAGGATTCTGTGGTTGGCGGGTAATATCCCTCTAGTACTTGATGTCGAAGCAGCAACATATCTTCCCTGTCAGATAATGCCATGTTGTCTCGTTTCCAAAGTAGGCCATTCTCACATGCGCTGTTTAATGAGCAGTCTGGTACGTTTCGTGCGTCGTCGTCTTCATTAGGGTAACAGCGTGCACATTTTTGCGACCTATTTTCATTGCTGCTAAACTCGTTCCCAAATGACTGTGTGATCCACCAGTCTTGCAAAATGTCACTCGGATCGCCAAGCCGGGAGGGAATCTGCTATCCTTAACAAGTAACTTATTTGAGCAGTATATCCAGGCCTGCTGGACACACAAAACCACACACCTGCAGACTATCAAGCCCACACTCTTCAAATGACCCTCTTCCCACCAGCACTCTCGTCTGAACGAGGTGGTACTCGCGCGACTACGTCTCGGACACACCAAGTTGACAACTATAATTTTTATCGACCGCGGTGCCTTCCACTTTGTAGTACATGTCGAGTTCTGGTTACCGTCGCCCATGTTTTACTTACCTGTCCAGCATACGCTTCTCATCGTCGCATTATTCTCCAGTATCTCACCACGCCCTGGCTGCGGAACGAACCCGGAGGCGATGCTTGCGTGTACAAAAAGCGCAGCGCGGAAACGCTTACGTGTTACATTGCGCCGAGCCGCTTACGCATTACATTACGCCGAACCGCTTACGTATTACATTACGCCGAGCCGCTTACGTATTACATTACGCCGAACCGCTTACGTATTACATTACGCCGAACCGCTTACGTATTACATTACGCCGAACCGCTTACGTATTACATTACGCCGAACCGCTTACGTATTACATTACGCCGAACCGCTTACGTATTACATTACGCCGAGCCGCTTACGTATTACATTACGCCGAACCGCTTACGTATTACATTACGCCGAACCGCTTACGTATTACATTACGCCGAACCGCTTACGTATTACATTACGCCGAGCCGCTTACGTATTACATTACGCCGTGCCGCTTACGTATTACATTACCCCGAACCGCACACAAGGCGAACCTTCTGATCAGGCGGCTGGCTCTGAAATGCAGGGTAACCGGACAAATGTACGTATGGCAGATGTACGTACCCAAATGTACGTAAGCAAATGTACGTAACCGCAGGTGTACGTATGGTAAATGTACGTATGCGCAAACGTACTTTTGCGCTTACGTACATTTGCGCATCCGTACTTTTGCGCTTACGTACTTTCGCCCATACGTATATTTGCGCTTTCGTACATTTGCGCACATGTACTTTTGCGCATACGTATTTTTACGCATACGTACATTAGCCATACGTACACCTGCGCTTACGTACATTAGCCCTACGTACATCTGCGCATACGTACATTAGCCCTACGTACATCTGCGCTTACGTACATTAGCCCTACGTACATCTGCGCTTCCGTACAATTGACATACGTACATCTGCGTTTACGTACATTTGCTTACATACATTTCTTTGCGTACATCTGCCATGTGTAATTGTAAATTTGTCCTAGAATCTAAATGTACAGCATTTTCTGATTTGGGGACAATCTGTGCAACACGTGCATTGTGACTGAACCACTGTGACTGAACCATTGTGACTGAACCATTGTGACTTAAATATTGTGACTGAACCATTGCGACTGGCCCATTGTGACTCAACCGTTGTGACTGAGGCACTGTGACTGAACCACTATGACTGAACCACTGTGATTGGACCATTGTTACTGAACCAATATGACTTAACTATTATGACTGAACCATTATGACTGAACCAATGTGACTGAACCACTGTGATTGAACTAGTGTTATTGCACTATTTATTATTGTGAATTATTGTGAATGAACCATGGTGACTGGATCATTGCGACTGAACCATTGCGACTGAACTACTGTGACTGGACAATTGTTACTGAACCATGGTGACCGAACCACTGTGACTAAACCATTGTGAATGAGCCATTCGCTGCTAGTGCGGAGCGCTGCACTACGTGGCTGCGCTCCAGTTACGGTGATTGTCTTGGCCAGCTTAGGGCCACGCGGAACTTCCACACCAAGCCGATTACTCTTAAGCCGGTAAAATCATGGCGCATAGGCTGCACTTGAAGACCATATTGTGACCATTCTTCTCTCAGTTCTAATGACAGCTTCACGCGTCGCAGGCAGAAGATTCCGCACCCCAAACGTGCCTGGCTGTCAAGATGGTTCGCGCGGTCTGATCTTCGTGAAGCATTGACAGCGTAATTAAGACCAGCGTGTAATCTCCCCAGACTTGAGACATCTGACGATGATGGCGCGGAGACAGCGGACACAACTCCAGGACTGACACACGCCGGAGACAGTGGACACAACTCCAGGACTGACACACGCCGGAGACAGTGGACACAACTCCAGGACTGACACACGCCGGAGACAGTGGACACAACTCCAGGACTGACACACGCCGGAGACAGTGGACACAACTCCAGGACTGACACACGCCGGAGACAGTGGACACAACTCCAGGACTGACACACGCCGGAGACAGTGGACACAACTCCAGGACTGACACACGCCGGAGACAGTGGACACAACTCCAGGACTGACACACGCCGGAGACAGTGGACACAACTCCAGGTCTGACACACGCCGGAGACAGTGGACACAACTCCAGGACTGACACACGCCGGAGACAGCGGACACAACTCCAGGACTGACACACGCCGGAGACAGTGGACACAACTCCAGGACTGACACACTGACAACACTGACACACTGACACACGCCGCAACATCTTCCCTGTCGTACCTCTCACGTGGGGTCTGGCGAACGTGTTGATGTGGCCCAGCGACACGCCAGGTCGGGCTGGGCTGGCCTGTCAAACCGCGGGAAATGTCTGCGCAATGGAATACCCCCCCCCCCTAAATATGGCCGGTGATACGTGCGGCGTACTTTTCAAACAGAGAGCTAGTACCATTGCCTGAATGTTCTGATTGAGTGAACCAGAACCAAGCACCCAGTACGTTCAGAGCATTCTTGTTGGATGATCTGGTTCTAGGGAGAATACATCAATCCAGTCTGACGTCTTGACACTGTTTTTTCTCTCTCCGATCAGCTCATTTCTCCGATTAGTCATTTTGTCTCTCAAACACAAGGCACCAGTCAGCTTCTTTATACAGCCTCATCGCTAACCGAAAGGTTTGGCGGTCATCCTTGGCACCCAGGATGAACTTATTCCTGTTTAATCCTGCTCCTATTGTTCCTGAACTATTGCTCTATGTACCTGAACAAGTATCAGCTCTGCCAATTTCACTTAAATCTGATAATTGTATTCTTCGCTTAACTGTTTGTAGCTACTTGATGTATCAGGACAATCCGAATTTGAGGTGGAACCTGAATGGTCTCGCTTACTAAGCGTATTCGCTTACCCGAATAACAGCCTGCTCAGGCTGCGCTTCAACATGGCTTAAGTAGCTAGCATAGTCAACATTCAACAAATGTTGTGGTAGGCTTAGGTAGCCTGTTCGCCATTTTCGTCTCCTCGTACCATCCCAGCAGGTATATTATTTCCTTCTGCTAAAGCACCATCAAGTTACTTTAAAATAGAAGTGACGTCAGATTTATCAATATCTGTCCGTAAGTAAAAACAAGTATGTCTCATCCACGTAATAGCTGCCAAACTGTTAGTATTCACGAGACATTTATGGCCGTCTCCTGTTGTTCTCAAACAACATCGCTGTTGCCGTTCACAAAAATCCAGATTCACTGGCGACACAACCAGGCTTGGTCTCGTAACGGCTATCAAAATACTAGCTACCGCAATGCCGAATTTTCAAAACACGTGCAACGGGTCAGACTTCATTGCTTGATATAATAATGTTGCTCACTTGTTCTTTGTTATTAATGACATTGCGCAGCTCATGGAACAGCCAGCCTGTCGTCAATTCAGCTTTGATATTTTCAGTGATTAATTCGTACTGTTTTTTTTCTTATTACATAATTGTTATGCGGACATAGCGTGAAATGCGCAGATTACGAAATAACTACTATGAGGGCTCAGGGCATACTTGAGGCGCTTAGGGCAGAAATGGTGTTAGAAGTTTAACACATACTCCATTGTCCGATTGTGTAAAACCAACTAAGCAATTTCATCGTAACTGCGTTCCTGGAATTTAAAAAAAGGCAAGTATCAGGCTTACGCCAATGGGAGGAAAAGGAAAAACGCAGCATTCTTCATTTACAGCCTTTTCAATTGGTTCCTATTGGCTCTATTTCCCAGTCTTTCTCTGAATTTTAAATCCGTAATATAATCTTATGCTCACAATAAAACAAATGAATATGTCCAAATTCGCACTGTAAGTATTTCGACCACGGGCCTTCCTCACCAGTAAACATTTTGTTACAAAAGCCACAAAAAGACACACAAGTGCACCTCGTGCCAGCGCACAGTGCGGTGGCACGAGGTAAGCATAAGGTTGAGCATAAGGTTATTTTACGTCTTTTTCTCACTCATAATCGTGCTCAATGCTGCACTGCACCTAGTCGAATTTTAAATCGTATAAATCAAAGGACCTCATGAGCTGCCTTGTACTTGCGCTCTAGGAAAATACGCGCTTGAACTGAAGAATTAAGCAGCGGAGAACCACAGACCGGTTTCTTTGACTAAAACTAGCGGACAAGTTATCCAATAAACCGCCTCTCACTTAGTACCGGCGGCGCAGCCACGAGGCCCCCCCCCCCCCCGCCCCCCGCCCCCTAGCTCTTTAGCACAGCTTGCCCGCTTTGCTCGCAAACCAGCAAGAAGCTTCATCGGGAGGATCGTGTGACAAACATGACTTGTGCTTCAGAGTGTGGTTCCTTTTCATATAGAATGGTGGGATTACGTCCATCAAGGCGTGCAAACCATCGCTGTGCACGCGAGTTATTCGTGGCCTCTCGCCAGTGCGAACACCCAGCTGCTGCTGCACAACATGAAATATCTGTATAATGTAGCCGGCTGTATGTACGTACACGCGGATTGCCATTCCATCTGTGGAGCCTAATCCAGTGAGGAATTCTGAGCAGACAACAGCCGCCCCAGATTCCAGTCATCTGTGATTCCCAGAATGCAGCGCAGGCGGTCCTCGGCTGCGTATTTGACGTTTCGCGATGCACCAATGCCGTCATATGGCTTCCTTTGCCGTTATGCATTCATTATATGCCGATGACGTCACACGGATTCGGTACTCTGGCTGCGGAAGTGCGTCTATGCAGCTGCAGTGTGATATTGGCGGCCTGACATTTGACCTCACGAGTGGCGCCTGCAGCTGAATCTGACTAAATGCAGCGTGGCGCCCACGTTCGTTAGCACCGCGGGGCTCCACGCTAGTTCAGTGGCGTCGCCACGAAATTCTTCCAGGGGGGAGAGATGGAAAGGGGGCCTCCTCCTCCACGAAAAGGGGCCTCCATTGTGTTATGGCCTCCTATTGTTTTTAGTCCCTTAGTATGGTTCCGGAATGAGAAACAGGATTTCATATTAATGCACTGTTTGTTCTTGGCATGGTGCATTATTTACTCAACACGCAAAAACAATATTTTTTATCACTGAAAGCTGGGACTTACCAAGGTATAAATAAGTAATATGTGGATAAATACCTAAGTGTCAAAACCATCTGACGTCTCAATGCTTTTTTCGAACAGAAGAATCTCCCCGCTGACTTCTAGATTGCAGCGAAGCTGATGCTAAGCATATCTTTCACATATCTCCCATTGATCAACCCACCGTTATATCCCCTAAGAATAACTGAATATAGCTAGATTCATCACTACTGTTACTTATTACCACCTGCCCTAAGCTGCAGGTGGTAATAAGCTTGCCCTAAGCTTTGCTTAGGCCAAGCTGCTGCATGCCCTAAGCAAAGCTTAAGTGACCATTTATCAGTCCTAGGACGATAATTTCGCGAAGGTAACAACAAGAAGTGGGTTGCATTGGTTTTCTGATCGGAATCTTAGGAATTTGCGAATTTTTCTAACATTTGGTGCTGGCTGCAAGGCACCTGTCAAACAAGTTAAAATATCATTCTTCGTGAAGGAATTCAAATAACAAAATCTTCCCGAATTAATTCACGCGCCTGGGATTTCGAACGCAATTTTGTCAAAGGAAACTATCGAAATGAAATGATAAGTGATCAACTAAATTGTCCTGTGGAAGGGCCTAATCTACCACTATCTTTCCTGATTCGTTGGATTTCAATTCTAACACCACACCCAATTATACGGCTTTATTTTGGTATCCCTTGATAAATCAACTCACACTAATGAAATTACACCCATGCCACAACAACCGGATCAGTATCCGAAAATGTCAACCTGAAGCCCTCCAAAAAAGGAGCGATTCCCCAAAAATTCAATGTCAGGGTCGGTAAAATGGCTCCGGAGCACAGACCATATTACCTTCACAAATTGTGTACGCCGCCGAAAAAAAATACTGAATCTCAAAAAATGGAGATGGGACACAAATACATGGCGCCAGGGTCTCGAAATGTCGGGCCGGAATTCGGACTTTTGAGAGATAAAAAAAAAATCAGAAAAGATCCACACAAATAGCATTGAGCCTGCTACTTTGAAAACTGGCGTTGGGTAGCCGGAACCATGCGCCTGGGAGCGATAAGTCAGGCTGGGACACATAAAAATCGCGCCGAAGCCCCAAAACCGAACACCCACAAATGAGCGTTAGAAGCCCAAATAAACACAGCAAGAGCACACCGGAGGTCGAAAATACAACTGACGCTCTGAAGCACACAATCTCCCAAAAGGCGACAGGGCCTCAAAACATGCGTTGCAGCCCTAAATAAACATTTATGGAGCTCTAAAAAAAATTCACTGGAAGCTCTCAAGGCACGCAGGGACCATGCTAACTTGATGCACTTTCGAAAACACCCTGACACGTAAAAATATCATCGGTGCATAAACGCAACAAAACTAAAACGATGAGAAGAAAATGTATGAAACCCTTAATTTGAACTTAAAATATATTACCCATTACTTCGAAATATCAAATTTCCGAATTTTAGACATTCCCGTTCATATCACCCAGTCGCCACGACTGTGTGGGTTTTTCAGAGTTGGACCCATGTCCGGAGTGTTTTTCGTTGCTCCGGCTTCATTTCTTTTGGTCTCAATGAGACTGTTGTGGAACGGTACGACCTGTCGTGCCACTAGATTGATTTTCATGGCCCGGTCGTACATTTTTGGTACACCCAGGCTCAGTGGTTTTCAGGAGCCCTGGGCGGATTTTTTGGGTCCATATTGTTATTTTGAAACACCCCGGTACGACATCTACCATTTCTTAGGGTTTTCTTGCAAATTATAGGCCTCATCTAGCGCCATAAGTATCTCGTCCCATTTCCTGGAGCCTCTTTACCGGTTTTCAACGTCTTATGTCCTACCCTCCTCCATATCCAATGTCCTCCTCTCTCGTCTTGAAGGGCCCTCTCTTGCATCCTCTTACATCCTGGGGCCCTTTACCATGGCGTGGGGCTTCCTCTCATGTCTCAAGGGCATTATCTGCCAAATTAGGGGTCTCCTGCCACACCTCGTGGGTCTCCTCTTTTATCATGACAAAGCCTTACCAGTCATGAGGGAATCTTCAATTTTGGAAATCTCACACCCCTTCATACCTGGTACCACTCCCATCTCAAGGGCCTCCTCTCATTTTCTTGGAAATCTTTCCGGTCTTCGAGGCCTCATACAGTCCTGTAGACCTACTCCTTTTTGGGGACTCCTCCCGAATCCGGCAGGGCCCGCATCTTTCTTCTAGACTCCTTTTTCAAATCAGTGGCCTACTCTCACGTCTTGGGGACCTTGCTTTGCGTTTTGATTCGAACTTCGCCCATCCTAACACGCGCCCTGGAGGGGGGGGGGCGAAATCCGCCCACCCCTCCGGTTTTTCGTAGATAACTCCAGATTTTACCGGCCGATATACGCCATTGTTTGTGTACCTGCCAGTAAATGACCGGCACGTTGTTTAAAGTAAGAAAAATGAAAATCGACCGACAATTTGTCGAGTTAAGGGTCGCTAAAGTCAAAAATATTTTCCAGCGCCAGATCACAAATATCGTCGCTGATGCGCTTCCGGTATACTAGCAAAAAGGAAGTGTTCTTGGCAAAACTAGCGACTTGTTTGATGTACATTGTCATGCTACATTGTTCCAGAGTCATGTCAAGTCACCGAGGTCAAGTCAGGTCAAGTTCATAACAGGTTAACACACGCTCTAGAGGGGGTATGGCGAAATCCGGGCGCATTGTTTAAAGCAAGAAAAGTGGAAATCGGCTGAGAGGTTTTCAGGTTAGGGGCCGTTAAAGTAAAAACAATTCACAGCGCCAGACCACACAAATCGGCGCTGATGCGCTTCCCGTATATTGGCAATAGGGAAGTGTTCTTGACAACACTAGAGACTTGTTTGATGCATATTGTTATGCTATATAATTTAAAAGTCATGTTAGGTCGCCGAGGTCAAGTCAGGTCAAGTTCATGACAGGCTAATGGAGGCAAACTTGGTCAACTGGAATGTGTCATAAATGCAAATGACTGTCACGCGATTGATGTCACTTTACATGTTACTCTCTATACATCCAGAAATCTACTGTTTGTCATTGTGTGGCTAAGCATTTCCATCCTTTATTCATGTATTTCACTCCTTTATTTGCGAAGCCGATTGTGCCGAGCCGCCCAACGGAGCAGTCGGGATGGGAGCCCGGTTCCGGTAACTGGAGCAGGTAATGACCTAATAAAGTGCTCCTATATAGGTGACCTGAGGTCAAATGGCGGATCTGACATCTGTATTGCATCATTAGTAATGTCCAAAACATCATTAATGCCAATTTTGGAGCATTTAAACACAACCACAGTGATCCATAACAATGACAAGCCAAGCCACGCAAAACCAGAAAATTTTGCTATTTTGACCTCATTTGACCCTGAAGATATTGACCTAAGGTCATGCACTTTGCACACAATAGAGTTCACTATCGTGCCCATCCACCCTGTGAATTTCGTTGCTCTAGCCTTCATAGCCTTCGTGCTAACGTCTACAACAGCCGAGTTGTGACGCGACGCCGTCTACAACAGCCGAGTTGTGACGCGACGCCGTCTACAATAGCCGAGTTGTGACGCGACGCTGTCTACAACAGCCGAGTTGTGACGCGACGCCGTCTACAACAGCCGAGTTGTGACGCGACGCCGTCTACAATAGCCGAGTTGTGACGCGACGCTGTCTACAATAGCCGAGTTGTGACGCGACGCCATCTACAACAGCCGAGTTGTGACGCGACGCCGCTGTCTACAACAGCCGAGTTGTGACGCGACGCCGCTGTCTACAACAGCCGAGTTGTGACGCGACGCTGTCTACAACAGCTGAGTTGTGACGCGACGCCGTCTACAACAGCCGAGTTGTGACGCGACGCCATCTACAATAGCCGAGTTGTGACGCGCCGCTGTCTACAACAGCCGAGTTGTGACGCGACGCCATCTACAACAGCCGAGTTGTGACGCGACGCCGCTGTCTACAACAGCCGAGTTGTGACGCGACGCCGTCTACAATAACCGAGTTGTGACGCGACGCTGTCTACAACAGCCGAGTTGTGACGCGACGCCGCTGTCTACAACAGCCGAGTTGTGATGCGCCGCTGTCTACAATAGCCGAGTTGTGACGCGACGCCGCTGTCTACAACAGCCGAGTTGTGACGCGACGCTGTCTACAACAGCTGAGTTGTGACGCGACGCCGTCTACAACAGCCGAGTTGTGACGCGACGCCGTCTACAATAGCCGAGTTGTGACGCGACGCTGTCTACAACAGCTGAGTTGTGACGCACTAACGTCTACAACAGCCGAGTTGTGACGCGCTAGCGTCTACAACAGCCGAGTTGTGACGCGACGCCGCTGTCTACAACAGCCGAGTTGGGACGCGCCGCTGTCTACAACAGCCGAGTTGTGACGCGCTAACGTCTACAACAGCCGAGTTGTGACGCGACGCCGCTGTCTACAACAGCCGAGTTGTGACGCGACGCCGTCTACAACAGCCGAGTTGTGACGCGCCGCTGTCTACAACAGCCGAGTTGTGACGCGACGCCATCTACAATAGCCGAGTTGTGACGCGACGCCATCTACAACAGCCGAGTTGTGACGCGACGCCGCTGTCTACAACAGCCGAGTTGTGACGCGACGCCGTCTACAACAGCCGAGTTGTGACGCGACGCTGTCTACAACAGCCGAGTTGTGACGCGACGCCGCTGTCTACAACAGCCGAGTTGTGACGCGACGCCGTCTACAACAGCCGAGTTGTGACGCGACGCCGCTGTCTACAACAGCCGAGTTGTGACGCGACGCTGTCTACAACAGCTGAGTTGTGACGCGACGCCGTCTACAATAGCCGAGTTGTGACGCGACGCTGTCTACAACAGCCGAGTTGTGACGCGACGCCGTCTACAATAGCCGAGTTGTGACGCGACGCCGCTGTCTACAACAGCCGAGTTGTGACGCGACGCTGTCTACAACAGCCGAGTTGTGACGCGACGCTGTCTACAACAGCCGAGTTGTGACGCGACGCCGTCTACAATAGCCGAGTTGTGACGCGACGCTGTCTACAATAGCCGAGTTGTGACGCGCTAACGTCTACAACAGCCGAGTTGTGACGCGCTAACGTCTACAACAGCCGAGTTGTGACGCGCTAACGTCTACAACAGCCGAGTTGTGACGCGACGCCGCTGTCTACAACAGCCGAGTTGTGACGCGACGCTGTCTACAACAGCCGAGTTGTGACGCGACGCCGTCTACAATAGCCGAGTTGTGACGCGACGCTGTCTACAATAGCCGAGTTGTGACGCGCTAACGTCTACAACAGCCGAGTTGTGACGCGCTAACGTCTACAACAGCCGAGTTGTGACGCGCTAACGTCTACAACAGCCGAGTTGTGACGCGACGCCGCTGTCTACAACAGCCGAGTTGTGACGCGACGCCGTCTACAACAGCCGAGTTGTGACGCGCTAACGTCTACAACAGCCGAGTTGTGACGCGCTAACGTCTACAACAGCCGAGTTGGGACGCGCCGCTGTCTACAACAGCCGAGTTGTGACGCGCTAACGTCTACAACAGCCGAGTTGTGACGCGCCGCTGTCTACAACAGCCGAGTTGTGACGCGCTAACGTCTACAACAGCCGAGTTGTGACGCACTAACGTCTACAACAGCCGAGTTGGGACGCGCCGCTGTCTACAACAGCCGAGTTGTGACGCGCTAACGTCTACAACAGCCGAGTTGTGACGCGCCGCCATCTACAATAGCCGAGTTGTGACGCGCTAACGTCTACAACAGCCGAGTTGGGACGCGCCGCTGTCTACAACAGCTGAGTTGTGACGCGCTAGCGTCTACAACAGCCGAGTTGTGACGCGACGCCGCTGTCTACAACAGCTGAGTTGTGACGCGCTAACGTCTACAACAGCGGAGTTGTGACGCGCTAACCTCTACAACAGCCGAGTTGTGACGCGACGCCGCTGTCTACAAACAGCCGAGTTGTGGACTCAGTTATTAACTGGCACGTGAGAGCAAACAGACAACACACAAGCAAGAAAACAAAACAACAGGTCGGCGAACAAAAGACAAAATTGATCAATGCCGCACGTTAGGGCCAATGTCGCACTGCCACTACACGCCATAATGTCACTACACGTCACGATGTCAATACACGTCAATATACCAAGTCACCGTGCGATTGCACGAAATCATGGCATAGCATGTCACCATGCTAGTACATGTCGCCATGTCATAGCACGTCATCATGTCATAGCACATTACCATGTCAATATTCGTCGCCACATCACACGACACCACGCCATATCAGGTCTGTAATTAGAAAGGTCTGTCGCGGGCGGAGTCTGCTCCTCACAGGGCTGCCACTGACAGGGGAATCTTCCCACTGTCAGGGTGTGGCGGTGGGGGAGGGGGGGGGGTGCGGCTGCAGGCACATCTGCGCGCGCGGGCCGCGCCGCCGTCGACGCCAGCAGGCCTCCGGACATGCGCCGCTTTGACATCGCCGACGTGTTTATCGAGGCCGACAGGGTGTTGATAATCAGGCGCGCATCTGTCAGTGGACCTCACGGGAACAGACACCGCGCTCCTGTCTCGCGGAGCCTGTCTAACAGAGGGACCACCACCCTGTGGAGCCTGTCCAACAGAAGGACCACCACCCTGTGGAGCCTGTCTAACAGGGGGACCACCACACTGTGGAGCCTGTCTAACAGAGGGACCACCACACTGTGGAGCCTTCTAACAGGGGGACCACCACCCTGTGGAGCCTGTCTAACAGGGGGACCACCACACTGTGGAGCCTGTCTAACAGAGGGACCACCACCACCCTGTGGAGCCTGTCTAACAGAGGGACCACCACACTGTGGAGCCTGTCTAACAGGGGGACCACCACCCTGTGGAGCCTGTCTAACAGGGGGACCACCACCCTGTGGAGCCTGTCTAACAGAGGGACCACCACACTGTGGAGCCTGTCTAACAGAGGGACCACCACCCTGTGGAGCCTGTCTAACAGAGGGACCACCACACTGTGGAGCCTGTCTAACAGAGGGACCACCACACTGTGGAGCCTGTCCAACAGAGGGCCCTGTGGAGCCTGGGTTGGAATATTCCTATTGCGGAGTTGATTTGATTATTGCCGAATATTATATGTACGGTTTCTTTTCCCTGTCAAAAAGGTGGTGGGCATACACACTACGCAGTGTCTGCAGGTCATAGCGATCATACACATTCCGGAGTGTCCATAGCTGCTGGTGGTTGTACCCTCTACAAATGACATATGTTATGCACCTTTTACCGCTGTATAATTGCCTATCAGTGACCACACTCAGAAATATGCCTAACTGGTCATGGTCATGCGTAATACGAAGGATACGGAGGTGCTCTGCTACGTGCCTTCCCTGCCATAGGCGACAGAAATCGCTCAGTAGGCGTCGGTACCTGTCGCGCGGCGAATGCTCCCCACACAAGGCGAGACCATGAGGGAGCTGAGCCGGTGTTACGCCGCTCATATATCGCGGCCGAACGTTCCATTCACCGGGCCTGTCGATGTGCCGCGTATTCAGTTTAAATTTGAGATTGTCCTGCTGGCACGGGCCGCGTCACGACGAGATGATTCAGGGGAGTGTTCTGTGTGCGAAGTCTTGCTGTCGACAGCAGCAGGGCGGTTACGACAGGAGCAGGTCTGGCGGCGCTCGTCGCGTGCGTGCGGTGGAGCCGGCGACTCTGTGGGGCCGCCGCCGGCAGTCGCAGCAGGTGGTGTCGGTGTCGGCTGTCCCCGCCCCCCGCGCTGAATGCGGCGTGACGCGCGCGCCGACAGCGCCTGAATGGTCGACATCGAGAAAGCGTTCGACACGGCGGGCGGCGTGTAATGACGCACGTTTCAAAGGCGCCGCCGCGCCGCCGGAGTCTGGTGTCGCGGCGGGGCGCTGCCGGAGACTGGCAGGTCATCATCTCACCGTCCGGGGCAGAGCCGCCGCGCACAGCCCGCCGCGTCTCCGCCGAGGCCGCTGAGGCCTTCCCAGAGGACGACTCATCGGCCCGCCGATTCTCGGACGGCCTGTGCGGCGGCGCAGAGCCGTTATTCACCGTGCCATTTGTGGTGATTCTTCTGATGAATGCTACCGATTACTGTTGGAACTACAGGTAATCCATACTGTCCAGCCTCTCACTGCAACTTTTAATGGAGTAATCGGCTGTCATTTCTAGGCCTGGTTGTGCAAATGGCATTCACTCCCACCACGCAGGGCGGAAGATTTAATTCTCCCACCTTCCACTAGTTTTTGTTCTAGGGAAGATAGTGCAATGCAGTTAAGTGTGTGGCAAGCAAAACATCACCTTCAGAGACAAGCAATCTCGAAATGATGCACACTTGCGTTGGCGGAGTCAGCAAATCGGAAAGCTGAGGACACTTCGTGCAGATAGATGTTGGTGCATACCACCCATCTTATCGAAAGTCCAGTGATGGATGAAACCGAGCCTGATTTGGAACCTTTCGAGAAGATCAACTTCTTAGTCGGAATTGTCTTGAGAGGGGGTACCATTGACGTCAGGATGATGGTTACTCTCGCAGTCAGCTATAAACGCGGACTTGACTCGCCGTTAGAAAAACGAACGTACGAGGCGAACACCTTCCTCCCGAAAACCATTCGTCGGTGCCACCCTTGTACAGTGATTGTAGAGTAGTTTGTTAATAGTATCTTGTCTATCCTCCAGAGGGCATACCAGGCAGATCGTCTCCATTCCAGGCAGATCGTCTCCATACCAGGCAGATCGTCTCCATTCCAGGCAGATCGTCTCCATACCAGGCAGATCGTCTCCATACCAGGCAGATCGTCTCCATACCAGGCAGATCGTCTCCATACCAGGCAGATCGTCTCCATAACAGGCAGATCGTCTCCATACCAGGCAGATCGTCTCCATACCAGGCATCAATCGTCTCCATACCAGGCGATCGTCTCCATAACAGGCAGATCGTCTCCATACCAGGCAGATCGTCTCCATAACAGGCAGATCGTCTCCATACCAGGCAGATCGTCTCCATAACAGGCAGATCGTCTCCATACCAGGCAGATCGTCTCCATAACAGGCAGATCGTCTCCATACCAGGCAGATCGTCTCCATAACAGGCAGATACCAGGCAGATCGTCTCCATACCAGGCAGATCGTCTCCATACCAGGCAGATCGTCTCCATACCAGGCAGATCGTCTCCATACCAGGCAGATCGTCTCCATAACAGGCAGATCGTCTCCATAACAGGCAGATCGTCTCCATACCAGGCAGATCGTCTCCATAACAGGCAGATCGTCTCCATACCAGGCAAATCGTCTCCATTCCAGGCAGATCGTCTCCATACCAGGCAGATCGTCTCCATACCAGGCAGATCGTCTCCATACCAGGCAGATCGTCTCCACACCAGGCAGACCGTCTCCATGCCAGGAGATCGCCTCCGGCGACGTGACCATGTTTTTGCTGACGCCGTTTTGAGGACGCGCAGTTTGATGGGCGACGACAGGCGCGGTGCAGAGTGACAGCGAGTCAGACGGAAGGAGTCGAGTCGACCATTCCGAATTTGCATAGGTAAGAGCAACTCGAGTGTTGAGCTGTGCAGAATGATGGGGTTTCGATCGGTGGGCAGTCTCTGTCTGCGGCTGCGCCGCCACTGCCTCCGCCTTTGCCGCGGCAAGCGGTCCAGGTCAGCGCCGGAGGTTTTCAGGGAACGGTACGCAGACTACCCGGGTTGTGAAATACCCCGGACTAGTGTAAAATACTCCAGACTATTGTGAAATGACCCAGTCTTGTGTGGAATACTCCAGACTAGTCTGAAATACCCCAGGGTAATGTGAAATTGCTGCCAGAAAACATCGTCAGTAGCAGCACATTGAACATCTTTAAAAACAGCATAGACAATCATTATAAGAATATAGGGCTTGCTTTTCAGTATTACAGGGAGGGCTGATTGACAGTTTTGGTGGGCAACTGGTTCAGTGTACAGAGTGCAACCAAGAAGGGCCCTTGTGGCTCATAATTGCACTAATCTTTTATGTCTTTATGTCTTTATGAAATTACTCAGTCTAGGGCGAGAACCTTGGACTAGTGTGAAATACCCCAGGTTAGCATGAAATTACTCAGTCTGGTGTGAAATATTCCAGACTAATCTGAAATATCCCAGGTAAGTGTGAAATTACCCAGTCTAGTATGAATACCTCGGGCTAGTGTAATTACCCAAGACTAGTGTAACATACCCCGGACTAATGTGACACACCTCAAATTATTATGAAATACCCAAGGCTAGTAACTTCGTGAGGCTTTGAGCAAAAGTTGTCCCTCACACGCTTTTCAACAGAGCCTGGCCGAAGCGGTTTTTCTGGGTGGAGGGGGGGGGGGGCAGGAAGAGGGAAAGTCTAGACGGCATTTTATAATCTTTCTTTCGCTATTAACCATTCATTTTCAAGTGAAACTAGTCCCAGCCTTGTGTGGCGGTTTTCGGGACGTTCACGCCTACTGCTCCACAACCCGGACCGACGATTGGCAGTTGGTCGACGTTTCTTCATAAGCCGGAAATCAGCGAGTCCAGGCCGGCGATTGCGCTAGACACACTCCGCAGGGCGCAGGATGATATACACCAGAGCGTAGCTGAGGTACGTGATTGTATGTCGAAATCTGGCATCACATCTGGCAGCACACACGGTTAGCTGACAGAGTGCGGCAAAACCTCGGCAGATTATCTCATGTGCCATGTCCATGTGTCACGTGCCACGGTCGACCAGCCGAGAGACGCTCCCGCACCAGTCGATGCCGGAAGTTTGCCTGTTAACGCCTGCCGTTCCGGTAGCTCAGCTGGCCGAGGCGGCAGCCGCTGTTGGTTTTTCCGTCCTGGCAAGCGACTCGGGCCCCTCGAGTGCCTTTACGCGCTCGAGTTCAGGATTTTATGCGCTGGCGTCTGGGAGGGTCAGTTGGTAATTGACCCGACAAGGCCAGAGACGAGCTACCCAGGCGGCCGTGTCGGTGCACTGACGGCACGTTAAACTTCCGATCAAAATTCTGACGATAAACTGAAATGAATGGATCGGGTGGCGGGGCCAAGGTTCACGCAACAAGCTCTGCTCAGCAATAGGACCCTGATCCATAGAGCCACTCCAGCAAGAATTCGGGCTACGGTTCTGTAAAAATGCATTGACTGCTCGCAAATGGTGCTGAGAGTGAGCAGCGACGGTGAAGTCCAGCCCGAGCCGAAATAATGTATTCGATGTATTTTATTCAAAAGATCATTAAAGGTCATTTGAGGTCATACCCTCATTTGACCTTGTGAATGTCACGAAGGTAGCTGGTGGGATACATAGATATGAGGGAATTTATTTGTCGGGTTCAGCAACGTGAAAGCTAATGAATTAAACTGGGTTGGAGTGGCTCGCCCATGTTCGAACGAATGGTCATTAGCAGTTGTGTCACTTTATGAAGTTGGTTTGGAAACCAAATGACCTTTTCTGAAGTTTAAAGCCGCCTCAAAAACCATTCATATATAGTTTACGCCTATATGCCCTATGGTTAAACTTCAGCCTCATTGGGGAAATCATGATTGGGGTGCCAGTGCCCCCTTCCCTTTGCATATACAAAGTGACACCTCTGGTTATTGTGGAGGCACAATGAGCACTGAAAGAGCTCGAAACCCACCAAGGAAATGGGAAACTCGACATTTTCAAAAGATCAAGAGCCATATCAAAATGTCCACAAAATACTTGTCGTGCAGAATGTCCCAGGTTCCCTGCAGCACAGCACATGTCGGCGGTCGCGACAAAGCACGCCCGGGCCCACCGTACCCATCCGGCGGTGAGCACGAGCACATTGCGCACACTGCATGCACAGCACGCGCACACCGTGGCACGCTGTTCCCCCGGCTGACAGCGGCACTGCAGCGTCGCCTCCTCATTAATCCTCAGGAAGCCAGCTGCGCTGCGCTCACACGTGAGCTCGTGTTCGGATTATCTGGCTGACAAAGCGGCCGTGTCGACAGCCGCCCAGGAAATCTGTGCGATCGCCGCGGCCGTGGAGCACCACGCGGCACAGACGCGCATCCAGCAACTGCTGTGGGGAAGGAGCACCAGGGGCGAACAGCCCGGACCGGTCGCCTTCGGGTGAAAATCCGCTGATCAGGTGATGGGGACAAGCATCTTCCTCCCAACGGGACCTTTCCGTTCTTCTGAGAGGAAAACACTCCGGGTATATATATATATATATATATATATATATATATATATATATATATATATATATATATATAGCCTTTGTAGTAAAATCCGTTGAGCAGGGCGCTGGGAGAGCGGGGTAGAGGGGGCGCAATCGCGTATGTCCAGTTGGACGCCTTTCCCGGTCAGAGGGGCATCATTTTCCATGGAAGCACATGCTCCCAGTCCCTCTCCCCGCATCCTCCCCTGACGCGGTGGTGGGCAGCTCAGGCGGTGGTGGGCAGCTCACGGGCAGCTCAGGGGTGGCGGCCACACACCCTCCCCCTGACGCGGTGGTGGGCAGCTCAGGCGGTGGTGGGCAGCTCAGGGGGGCGACCACACATCCTCCCCTGACGCGGTGGTGGGCAGCTCAGGCGGTGGTGGGCAGCTCAGGGTGGCGACCACACATCCTCCCCTGACGCGGTGGTGGGCAGCTCAGGCGGTGGTGGGCAGCTCAGGGTGGCGACCACACATCCTCCCCTGACGCGGTGGTGGGCAGCTCAGGCGGTGGTGGGCAGCTCAGGGGGGCGACCACACATCCTCCCCTGACGTGGTGGTGGGCAGCTCAGGCGGTGGTGGGCAGCTCGGGGGCGACCACACTGTGGTGGGCAGTCGGGGGCGACCACACATCCTCCCCCTGACGCGGTGGTGGGCAGCTCAGGCGTGGTGGGCAGCTCAGGCGGTGGTGGGCAGCTCGGGGGGCGACCACACATCCTCCCCTGACGCGGTGGTGGGCAGCTCAGGCGGTGGTGGGCAGCTCAGGGGTGTGGGCGACCACACATCCCCCTGACGTGGTGGTGGGCAGCTCAGGCGGTGGTGGGCAGCTCGGGGGCGACCACACATCCTCCCCTGACGCGGTGGTGGGCAGCTCAGGCGGTGGTGGGCAGCTCAGGGGGCGACCACACATCCTCCCCTGACGCGGTGGTGGGCAGCTCAGGCGGTGGTGGGCAGCTCAGGGTGGCGACCACACATCCTCCCCTGACGTGGTGGTGGGCAGCTCAGGCGGTGGTGGGCAGCTCAGGGGGCGACCACACATCCTCCCCTGACGCGGTGGTGGGCAGCTCAGGCGGTGGTGGGCAGCTCAGGGTGGCGACCACACATCCTCCCCTGACGCGGTGGTGGGCAGCTCAGGCGGTGGTGTGCAGCTCAGGCGGTGGTGGGCAGCTCAGGCGGTTGGGCGACCACACATCCTCCCCTGACGCGGTGGTGGGCAGCTCAGGCGGTGGTGGGCAGCTCGGGGGGCGACCACACATCCTCCCCTGACGTGGTGGTGGGCAGCTCAGGGTGGCGACCACACATCCTCCCCTGACGTGGTGGTGGGCAGCTCAGGCGGTGGTGGGCAGCTCAGGGGGCGACCACACATCCTCCCCTGACGGGGTGGTGGGCAGCTCAGGCGGTGGTGGGCAGCTCAGGTGGGCAGCTCAGGCGGTGGTGGTGTGGGCAGCTCAGGCGGTGGTGGGCAGCTCAGGCGGTGGTGGGCACACATCCTCCCTGACGCGGTGGTGGGCAGCTCAGGCGGTGGTGGGCAGCTCAGGGGGGGGCGACCACACATCCTCCCCTGACGTGGTGGTGGGCAGCTCAGGCGGTGGTGGGCAGCTCGGGGCGACCACACATCCTCCCCTGGCGGTGGTGGGCAGCTCAGGCGGTGGTGGGCAGCTCAGGGGGCGACCACACATCCTCCCCTGACGTGGTGGTGGGCAGCTCAGGCGGTGGTGGGCAGCTCAGGCGTGGGGGCGACCACACATCCTCCCCTGACGCGGTGGTGGGCAGCTCAGGCGGTGGTGGGCAGCTCGGGGGCGACCACACATCCTCCCCTGACGTGGTGGTGGGCAGCTCAGGCGGTGGTGGGCAGCTCAGGGGGCGACCACACATCCTCCCCTGACGCGGTGGTGGTGGGCAGCTCAGGCGGTGGTGGGCAGCTCAGGGGGCGACCACACATCCTCCCCTGACGTGGTGGTGGGCAGCTCAGGCGGTGGTGGGCAGCTCAGGGGGCGACCACACATCCTCCCCTGACGTGGTGGTGGGCAGCTCAGGCGGTGGTGGGCAGCTCAGGCGGTGGTGGGCAGCTCAGGCGGTGGTGGGCAGCTCAGGCGGTGGTGGCTCAGGCGGTGGTGGGCAGCTCGGGGGCGACCACACATCCTCCCCTGACGCGGTGGTGGGCAGCTCAGGCGGTGGTGGGCAGCTCAGGGGCGACCACACATCCTCCCCTGACGCGGTGGTGGGCAGCTCAGGCGGTGGTGGGCAGCTCGGGGGGCGACCACACATCCTCCCCTGACGCGGTGGTGGGCAGCTCAGGCGGTGGTGGGCAGCTCAGGCGGTGGTGGGCAGCTCAGGCGGTGGTGGGCAGCTCAGGGGGCGACCACACATCCTCCCCTGACGCGGTGGTGGGCAGCTCAGGCGGTGGTGGGCAGCTCGGGGGGCGACCACACATCCTCCCCTGACGCGGTGGTGGGCAGCTCAGGCGGTGGTGGGCAGCTCGGGGGGCGACCACACATCCTCCCCTGACGCGGTGGTGGGCAGCTCAGGCGGTGGTGGGCAGCTCAGGGTGGCGACCACACATCCTCCCCTGACGCGGTGGTGGGCAGCTCAGGCGGTGGTGGGCAGCTCAGGCGGTGGTGGGCAGCTCAGGCGGTGGTGGGCAGCTCAGGCGGTGGTGGGCAGCTCGGGGGGCGACCACACATCCTCCCCTGACGCGGTGGTGGGCAGCTCAGGCGGTGGTGGGCAGCTCAGGCGGTGGTGGGCAGCGGGGGCGACCACACATCCTCCCCTGACGTGGTGGTGGGCAGCTCAGGCGGTGGTGGGCAGCTCAGGCGGTGGTGGGCAGCTCAGGGGGCGACCACACATCCTCCCCTGACGCGGTGGTGGGCAGCTCAGGCGGTGGTGGGCAGCTCAGGGTGGCGACCACACATCCTCCCCTGACGCGGTGGTGGGCAGCTCAGGCGGTGGTGGGCAGCTCAGGGGCGACCACACATCCTCCCCTGACGCGGTGGTGGGCAGCTCAGGCGGTGGTGGGCAGCTCAGGGTGGCGACCACACATCCTCCCCTGACGTGGTGGTGGGCAGCTCAGGCGGTGGTGGGCAGCTCAGGGTGGCGACCACACATCCTCCCCTGACGCGGTGGTGGGCAGCTCAGGCGGTGGTGGGCAGCTCAGGGTGGCGACCACACATCCTCCCCTGACGCGGTGGTGGGCAGCTCAGGCGGTGGTGGGCAGCTCGGGGGGCGACCACACATCCTCCCCTGACGCGGTGGTGGGCAGCTCAGGCGGTGGTGGGCAGCTCAGGCGGTGGGCACTCAGGGGGCGACCACACATCCTCCCCTGACGCGGTGGTGGGCAGCTCAGGCGGTGGTGGGCAGCTCAGGGTGGGGGCGACCACACATCCTCCCCTGACGCGGTGGTGGGCAGCTCAGGCGGTGGTGGGCAGCTCAGGCGGGGGGCAGCTCAGGGGGCGACCACACATCCTCCCCTGAC
Organism: Imbricaverruca yamaguchii; assembly: GCA_034440575.1. NCBI lineage: Eukaryota > Metazoa > Arthropoda > Thecostraca > Neoverrucidae > Imbricaverruca > Imbricaverruca yamaguchii. The sequence goes on along the minus strand of JAOTOL010000802.1, from coordinate 99,096 downwards.
GCGGTGGTGGGCAGCTCAGGCGGTGGTGGGCAGCTCAGGGGGGCGACCACACATCCTCCCCTGACGCGGTGGTGGGCAGCTCAGGCGGTGGTGGGCAGCTCAGGGGGCGACCACACATCCTCCCCTGACGCGGTGGTGGGCAGCTCAGGCGGTGGTGGGCAGCTCGAGGGGCGACCACACTCCTCCCCTGACGCGTGGCACCACCTGACGCGGTGGTGGGCAGCTCAGGCGGTGGTGGGCAGCTCAGGGGGCGACCACACATCCTCCCCTGACGCGGTGGTGGGCAGCTCAGGCGGTGGTGGGCAGCTCGGGGGCGACCACACATCCTCCCCTGACGCGGTGGTGGGCAGCTCAGGCGGTGGTGGGCAGCTCAGGGTGGCGACCACACATCCTCCCCTGACGTGGTGGTGGGCAGCTCAGGCGGTGGTGGGCAGCTCAGGCGCCACACCACCTCCTCCCCTGACGCGGTGGTGGGCAGCTCAGGCGGTGGTGGGCAGCTCGGGGGCGACCACACATCCTCCCCTGACGCGGTGGTGGGCAGCTCAGGCGGTGGTGGGCAGCTCGGGGGCGACCACACATCCTCCCCTGACGCGGTGGTGGGCAGCTCAGGCGGTGGTGGGCAGCTCAACACATCCTCCCCTGCGGTGGTGGGCAGCTCAGGCGGTGGTGGGCAGCTCAGGCGGTGGTGGGCAGCTCAGGCGGTGGTGGGCAGCTCAGGGGGCGACCACACATCCTCCCCTGACGTGGTGGTGGGCAGCTCAGGCGGTGGTGGGCAGCTCAGGGTGGCGACCACACATCCTCCCCTGACGCGGTGGTGGGCAGCTCAGGCGGTGGTGGGCAGCTCGGGGGGCGACCACACATCCTCCCCTGACGTGGTGGTGGGCAGCTCAGGCGGTGGTGGGCAGCTCAGGGGGCGACCACACATCCTCCCCTGACGCGGTGGTGGGCAGCTCAGGCGGTGGTGGGCAGCTCAGGCGGTGGTGGGCAGCTCAGGGGGCGACCACACATCCTCCCCTGACGTGGTGGTGGGCAGCTCAGGCGGTGGTGGGCAGCTCAGGCGGGCGACCACACATCCGGTGAGCCGTCGGCGGCCTCTCAGCACGCTTATCTAATGGTCACATACCGATCGCCGGCGCCAAGCGATACGTCTTCGTCGATGACATCGGTGCCAATCGCCCTGTCAGCTGGATATGGCAGCCGATGGCCCTGTCGCCTGGATATGGCAGCCGATGGCCCTGTCGCCTGGATATGGCAGCCGATGGCACTGTCAGCTGGGTATGGCAGCCGATCGCACTGTCGCCTGGATATGGCAGCCGATGGCCCTGTCGCCTGGATATGGCAGCCGATGGCCCTGTCGCCTGGATATGGCAGCCGATGGCCCTGTCGCCTGGATATGGCAGCCGATGGCCCTGTCGCCTGGATATGGCAGCCGATGGCCCTGTCGCCTGGATATGGCAGCCGATGGCACTGTCAGCTGGGTATGGCAGCCGATCGCACTGTCGCCTGGATATGGCAGCCGATGGCCCTGTCGCCTGGACATGGCAGCCGATGGCCCTGTCGCCTGGATATGGCAGCCGATGGCCCTGTCGCCTGGATATGGCAGCCGATGGCCCTGTCGCCTGGATATGGCAGCCGATGGCCCTGTCGCCTGGATATGGCAGCCGATGGCACTGTCGCCTGGGTATGGCAGCCGATCGCACTGTCGCCTGGATATGGCAGCCGATGGCCCTGTCGCCTGGATATGGCAGCCGATGGCACTGTCGCCTGGGTATGGCAGCCGATCGCACTGTCGCCTGGATATGGCAGCCGATGGCACTGTCAGCTGGGTATGGCAGCCGATCGCACTGTCGCCTGGATATGGCAGCCGATGGCCCTGTCGCCTGGATATGGCAGCCGATGGCCCTGTCGCCTGGATATGGCAGCCGATGGCACTGTCGCCTGGGTATGGCAGCCGATCGCACTGTCGCCTGGATATGGCAGCCGATGGCCCTGTCGCCTGGATATGGCAGCCGATGGCACTGTCGCCTGGGTATGGCAGCCGATCGCACTGTCGCCTGGATATGGCAGCCGATGGCCCTGTCGCCTAGATATGGCAGCCGATGGCACTGTCGCCTGGGTATGGCAGCCGATCGTACTGTCGCCTGGATATGGCAGCCGATGGCCCTGTCAGCTGGGTATGGCAGCCGATCGCACTGTCGCCTGGATATGGCAGCCGATGGCCCTGTCAGCTGCCGATGGCACTGTCGCCTGGGTATGGCAGCCGATCGTACTGTCGCCTGGATATGGCAGCCGATGGCCCTGTCGCCTGGATATGGCAGCCGATGGCCCTGTCGCCTGGATATGGCAGCCGATGGCACTGTCAGCTGGGTATTGCAGCCGATCGCACTGTCGCCTGGATATGGCAGCCAATCGCCCTGTCGCCTGGATATGGCAGCCGATCGCACTGTCGCCTGGATATGGCAGCCGATCGCACTGTCGCCTGGATATGGCAGCCAATCGCCCTGTCAGCTGGGTATGGCAGCCGATGGCACTGTCGCCTGGATATGGCAGCCGATGGCACTGTCGCCTGGATATGGCAGCCGATCGCACTGTCGCCTGGATATGGCAGCCGATGGCACTGTCGCCTGGCATTCGCCTGGGTATGGCAGCCGATGGCACTGTCGCCTGGGTATGGCAGCCGATCGCCCTGTCGCCTGGATATGGCAGCCGATCACACTGTCGCCTGGATATGGCAGCCGATCGCACTGTCGCCTGGATATGGCAGCCGATCGTACTGTCGCCTGGATATGGCAGCCGATCGTACTGTCGCCTGGATATGGCAGACGATCGTTCAGCTGGGTGCACTGTCGCCTGGGTATGGCAGCCGATCGCCTGTCGCCTGATATGGCAGCCGATCGCACTGTCGCCTGGATATGGCAGCCGATCGCACTGTCGCCTGGATATGGCAGCCGATCGCACTGTCGCCTGGATATGGCAGCCGATCGCACTGTCGCCTGGATATGGCAGCCGATCGCACTGTCGCCTGGATATGGCAGCCGATCACACTGTCGCCTGGATATGGCAGCCGATCACACTGTCGCCTGGGTATGGCAGCCGATGGCACTGTCGCCTGGATATGGCAGCCGATCACACTGTCGCCTGGATATGGCAGCCGATGGCACTGTCAGCTGGGTATGGCAGCCGATGGCACTGTCGCCTGGATATGGCAGCCGATCGCACTGTCGCCTGGATATGGCAGCCGATGGCACTGTCGCCTGGATATGGCAGCCAGCCCGTCGTCCTCCGTCGCACGGGACAGAGGCCACCGACACACTTACGGGAGTTGGATGGCAAGCTGCCCTTCTCCGGCACGAATATTCCACGACTGAATGTACTAGCGCTTTAAAGTTATTGGAGATAGTCGTGGCACATGCTGGATCCCCTTCCGAGCATTACATCAGCAGCCATCGTGATGCTATGCACGAACACCATGCTTCGCAGATTCCTGAGAGCATCAAAACAAGGTCACACAAGGTCTTTACGTAGAATGCAGACCAGCTTCAGCAGCACATATTTGCTGCGGAATTATATGTGAAAGGATAATGTCCTTCAACTTATTTATTCACAAATAGTTCGATCAATAATGACAGCTAAAACGTCAATATTTAGATAGGTACCCAGAGGTGCTGTTATGGGGGTGGGGTGCCCCAGTGACACCCCCATGAACAACCAAAGATATACTGGATCAAACAAAACATCTTGAAATTTTCCCACTCAGAAGGCTAAATTGGGTCGCACAAAAAATGTATACTTCGCCAATGCCACCGATATTATAGGTCTCATGCTTGCCGTCTCAGATTGGCAATGATTTTCCACCGTGCCATAACTGGTGGATGGACAATCTAGACTCTGCCCATGAGGCTTTCTCGGCTTATAAAGGTGAACAAACAATTATCAGAGATGATTTTCGTAATAATCAAAGGCGACAATTACAAATGGTGGTCGCGTTATGCCAGCCGGGCTTCAGACCCGGTGCTGAACGCGAGCACTCTCGTCAGGTCTCCACACTACAAGCGCCACCCAACACCAATCCCTGACGGTCGACCGCCCCGCCAGCCGGCGCTGAATCCGCCGCTGGCCGGCCGGCTCTATCTGGCATCCATCGACGTGGATTTACAAAGCGTCCGTGCGATTGTCATCTGGCATCCTTCAGCGGCCGCGCCCGCCACGCTGACAAGTCGACACGCCGTCAGCTTCAAAGCCGCGCCGCCACCGACTGCCACTGAGGCGCCATCTATCAGCCGGCGACCGCTGGCGACGCGCAGGCCCGTCCGAACACCAGCAGCAGCCCGGTGGCGGCCTAGCGCTGATCCGGCGATGATCCAACGACGATTCAGCGGCCCTAAAGGGATGCTCGGCGACGATTCAGCGGCCCTAAAGGGAGGCTCGGCGACGATCCAGCGGCCCTAAAGGGAGGCTCGGCGACGATTCAGCGGCCCTAAAGGGAGGCTCGGCGACGATCCAGCGGCCCTAAAGGGAGGCTCGGCGACGATTCAGCGGCCCTAAAGGGAGGCTCGGTGACGATCCAGCGGCCCTAAAGGGAGGCTCGGCGACGATTCAGCGGCCCTAAAGGGAGGCTCGGCGACGATCCAGCGGCCCTAAAGGTCCGGCGACGCTCCAACGACGCTCCAGCGACACAAAGGGAGGCTCCAGCGACGCTCCAGCGACACCAAGCAAGGCTCCAGCGACGCTCCAGCGACACCAAGGGAGGCTCCAGCGACGCTCCAGCGACACCAAGCAAGGCTCCAGGGACGCTCCAGCGACACCAAGGGAGGCTCCAGCGAGGCTCCAGCGACGCTCCAGTGACACAGTGGAAGCCCAGCGGAGGCCCAGCTCAGGTCCAGCTGAGGCCCAGCTCAGGTCCAGCTGAGGCCCAGCTCAGGTCCAGCTGAGGCCCAGCTCAGGTCCAGCTCAGGCCCAGCTCAGGTCCAGCTCAGGCCCAGCTCAGGCCCAGCTCAGGTCCAGCTGAGGCCCAGCTCAGGTCCAGCTGAGGCCCAGCTGAGGCCCAGCTGAGGCCCAGCTCAGGTCCAGCTGAGGCCCAGCGTCACTGCGTTCAAATTCCGTGATCGTGTCGCAAAATGTCACATGATAAACGAAATATGCATCTGTTCAGCTTTCATCACCACTCATTCTTCTGCATCCTTACCGATCCGACAAGGCTGCAGGAGGGAAGGAAGGAAGGAAGGAAGAAAGAAAGACGAAAATTGCTGTAGAAACATCTGCTCCAAAATCGTTTGACCTTGAAATGGTGACGGCTGTGCAAATGTTAGCTGTACCTGAACACAGCGACTTTTGACCTGGTCTGACATCAGACAGACATATTACGTCATCCCTTGCAAGGGGGCAACAGCGGCCTCACGTCACGTGCCCTCCTTGCGCACCACTCGTCTCTGAGCAGTAAATATTCAGGTATGGTTTGCATTGATACCATTCGATCTACTCAAAGGTGGCGGGGAAATACCCCTGCATTTCTCAAGTGGCAATTGAATGGCCACCTGAGACATATGCAAGCGAACTATGCTTGGATGTGGCACTCTTCCCACGCTCGTGCAAATAACATGAATATAACTTGCAATTCGGCCACATGCTGGATACGATTTGAGGCGATAAAGGCAAAAGTTGTCGCAAATATGCGCATATGCGGGTTCAGAACGGTTTGAATATAAAAAAACAACATGATGACTCGTATGATCCTGTTCCTATGCATAATTATTGCCTGCATGACCACTGCAGTCGACACGCCCTGACCCCCTCCCCGTGCGTGATTATCTGTGATGACCGGTCCGCCCACCCAGCTGACTATGGTCCGGGGTGGAAGGCAGCCAGCTGACTGTGCTCCGGTCCGCCCGCCCAGCTGACTATGGTCCGGGGTGGAAGGCAGCCAGCCGACTGTGCTCCGGTCCGCCCGCCCAGCTGACTATGGTCCGGGGTGGAAGGCAGCCGACTGTGCTCCGGTCCGCCCGCCCAGCTGACTATGGTCCGGGGTGGAAGGCAGCCGACTGTGCTCCGGTCCGCCCGCCCAGCTGACTATGGTCCGGGGTGGAAGGCAGCCAGCCGACTGTGCTCCGGTCCGCCCGCCCAGCTGACTATGGTCCGGGGTGGAAGGGAGCCGACTGTGCTCCGGTCCGCCCGCCCAGCTGACTATGGTCCGGGGTGGAAGGCAGCCAGCTGACTGCGCTCCGGTCCGCCCGCCCAGCTGACTATGGTCCGGGGTGGAAGGCAGCCAGCCGACTGTGCTCCGGTCCGCCCGCCCAGCTGACTATGGTCCGGGGTGGAAGGCAGCCAGCTGACTGTGCTCCGGTCCGCCCGCCCAGCTGACTATGGTCCGGGGTGGAAGGCAGCCAGCCGACTGTGCTCCGGTCCGCCCGCCCAGCTGACTATGGTCCGGGGTGGAAGGCAGCCAGCTGACTATGCTCCGGTCCGCCCGCCCAGCTGACTATGGTCCGGGGTGGAAGCCAGCCGACTGTGCTCCGGTCCGCCCGCCCAGCTGACTATGGTCCGGGGTGGAGGGCAGCCGACTGTGCTCCGGTCCGCCCGCCCAGCTGACTATGGTCCGGGGTGGAAGGCAGCCAGCTGACTATGCTCCGGTCCGCCCGCCCAGCTGACTATGGTCCGGGGTGGAAGGCAGCCGACTGTGCTCCGGTCCGCCCGCCCAGCTGACTATGGTCCGGGGTGGAAGGCAGCCAGCTGACTGTGCTCCGGTCCGCCCGCCCAGCTGACTATGGTCCGGGGTGGAAGGCAGCCAGCTGACTGTGCTCCGGTCCGCCCGCCCAGCTGACTATGGTCCGGGGTGGAAGGGAGCCGACTGTGCTCCGGTCCGCCCGCCCAGCTGACTATGGTCCGGGGTGGAAGGCAGCCAGCGACTGTGCTCCGGTCCGCCCGCCCAGCTGACTATGGTCCGGGGTGGAAGGCAGCCAGCTGACTGTGCTCCGGTCCGCCCGCCCAGCTGACTATGGTCCGGGGTGGAAGGCAGCCGACTATGCTCCGGTCCGCCCGCCCAGCTGACTATGGTCCGGGGTGGAAGGCAGCCGACTGTGCTCCGGTCCGCCCGCCCAGCTGACTATGGTCCGGGGTGGAAGGCAGCCAGCTGACTGTGCTCCGGTCCGCCCGCCCAGCTGACTATGGTCCGGGGTGGAAGGCAGCCAGCCGACTGTGCTCCGGTCCGCCCGCCCAGCTGACTATGGTCCGGGGTGGAAGGCAGCCAGCCGACTGTGCTCCGGTCCGCCCGCCCAGCTGACTATGGTCCGGGGTGGAAGGCAGCCAGCTGACTGTGCTCCGGTCCGCCCGCCCAGCTGACTATGGTCCGGGGTGGAAGGCAGCCAGCCGACTGTGCTCCGGTCCGCCCGCCCAGCTGACTATGGTCCGGGGTGGAAGGCAGCCAGCCGACTGTGCTCCGGTCCGCCCGCCCAGCTGACTATGGTCCGGGGTGGAAGGCAGCCGACTGTGCTCTGGTCCGCCCGCCCAGCTGACTATGGTCCGGGGTGGAAGGCAGCCAGCCGACTGTGCTCCGGTCCGCCCGCCCAGCTGACTATGGTCCGGGGTGGAAGGGCCAGCCGACTGCGGGGCCTCCGGTCCGCCCGCCCAGCTGACTATGGTCCGGGGTGGCAGACAGCCGACTGTGCTCCGGTCCGCCCGCCCAGCTGACTATGGTCCGGGGTGGAAGGCAGCCAGCTGACTATGCTCCGGTCCGCCCGCCCAGCTGACTATGGTCCGGGGTGGAAGGCAGCCAGCTGACTGTGCTCCGGTCCGCCCGCCCAGCTGACTATGGTCCGGGGTGGAAGGCAGCCAGCCGACTGTGCTCCGGTCCGCCCGCCCAGCTGACTATGGTCCGGGGTGGAAGGCAGCCAGCTGACTATGCTCCGGTCCGCCCGCCCAGCTGACTATGGTCCGGGGTGGAAGGCAGCCGACTGTGCTCCGGTCCGCCCGCCCAGCTGACTATGGTCCGGGGTGGAAGGCAGCCAGCCGACTGTGCTCCGGTCCGCCCGCCCAGCTGACTATGGTCCGGGGTGGAAGGCAGCCAGCTGACTGTGCTCCGGTCCGCCCGCCCAGCTGACTATGGTCCGGGGTGGAAGGCAGCCAGCCGACTGTGCTCCGGTCCGCCCGCCCAGCTGACTATGGTCCGGGGTGGAAGGCAGCCAGCCGACTGTGCTCCGGTCCGCCCGCCCAGCTGACTATGGTCCGGGGTGGAGTGCAACCGACTGTGCTATGGTCCGTCCGCCCAGCTGACTATGGTCCGGGGTGGAAGGCAGCCAGCCGACTGTGCTCCGGTCCGCCCGCCCAGCTGACTATGGTCCGGGGTGGAAGGGAGCCGACTGTGCTCCGGTCCGCCCGCCCAGCTGACTATGGTCCGGGGTGGAAGGCAGCCGACTGTGCTCCGGTCCGCCCGCCCAGCTGACTATGGTCCGGGGTGGAAGGCAGCCAGCTACCGGCCCCCCCCAGCTGACTATGGTCGGGGAAGGCAGCCGTCCGGTCCGCCCGCCCAGCTGACTATGGTCCGGGGTGGAAGGCAGCCAGCCGACTGTGCTCCGGTCCGCCCGCCCAGCTGACTATGGTCCGGGGTGGAAGGCAGCCAGCCGACTGTGCTCCGGTCCGCCCGCCCAGCTGACTATGGTCCGGGGTGGAAGGCAGCCAGCCGACTGTGCTCCGGTCCGCCCGCCCAGCTGACTATGGTCCGGGGTGGAAGGCAGCCAGCTGACTGTGCTCCGGTCCGCCCGCCCAGCTGACTATGGTCCGGGGTGGAAGGCAGCCAGCCGACTGTGCTCCGGTCCGCCCGCCCAGCTGACTATGGTCCGGGGTGGAAGGGCCAGCCGACTGTGCTCCGGTCCGCCCGCCCAGCTGACTATGGTCCGGGGTGGAAGGCAGCCAGCTGACTATGCTCCGGTCCGCCCGCCCAGCTGACTATGGTCCGGGGTGGAAGGCAGCCAGCTGACTATGCTCCGGTCCGCCCGCCCAGCTGACTATGGTCCGGGGTGGAAGGCAGCCAGCCGACTGTGCTCCGGTCCGCCCGCCCAGCTGACTATGGTCCGGGGTGGAAGGCAGCCAGCCGACTGTGCTCCGGTCCGCCCGCCCAGCTGACTATGGTCCGGGGTGGAAGGCAGCCAGCTGACTATGTCGGGGGGGCGCTCCGCCCGCCCAGCTGACTATGGTCCGGGGTGGAAGCCAGCCGACTGTGCTCCGGTCCGCCCGCCCAGCTGACTATGGTCCGGGGTGGAAGGAGCCAGCCGACTGTGCTCCGGTCCGCCCGCCCAGCTGACTATGGTCCGGGGTGGAAGGCAGCCGACTGTGCTCCGGTCCGCCCGCCCAGCTGACTATGGTCCGGGGTGGAAGGCAGCCGACTGTGCTCGGTCCGCCCGCCCAGCTGACTATGGTCCGGGGTGGAGGGCAGCCGACTGTGCTCCGGTCCGCCCGCCCAGCTGACTATGGTCCGGGGTGGAAGGCAGCCGACTGTGCTCTGGTCCGCCCGCCCAGCTGACTATGGTCCGGGGTGGAGGGCAGCCGACTGTGCTCCGGTCCGCCCGCCCAGCTGACTATGGTCCGGGGTGGAAGGCAGCCAGCCGACTGTGCTCCGGTCCGCCCGCCCAGCTGACTATGGTCCGGGGTGGAAGGCAGCCGACTGTGCTCCGGTCCGCCCGCCCAGCTGACTATGGTCCGGGGTGGAAGGCAGCCAGCTGACTATGGTCCGGGGTGGAAGGCAGCCAGCTGACTATGCTCCGGTCCGCCCGCCCAGCTGACTATGGTCCGGGGTGGAGGGCAGCCGACTGTGCTCCGGTCCGCCCGCCCAGCTGACTATGGTCCGGGGTGGAAGCCAGCCGACTGTGCTCCGGTCCGCCCGCCCAGCTGACTATGGTCCGGGGTGGAAGGCAGCCAGCCGACTGTGCTCCGGTCCGCCCGCCCAGCTGACTATGGTCCGGGGTGGAAGGCAGCCGACTGTGCTCCGGTCCGCCCGCCCAGCTGACTATGTTCCGGGGTGGAAGGCAGCCGACTGCGTTCCGGTCCGCCAGTGAGCCGGGGGCTGGCTCTTGTCACTGCAGTGGCGCTCCCAATCACGTATCACACGTCACCAGCTGTCGGGATGGGCGCTGTATAACCACTGCAGTTGATGCGCCCTAAAACCCTAATAACTAACTAACCAGTTGTCAGCTGTGATGGATCTCAGTTGTCAGTGTGATGGATCTCAGTTGTCAGTGTGACGGATCCTCAGCTGCCGGGCTTAACATGCGCATAGCTACCAGGCTTACCGGGCCCATAACCGCCAGGCTTAAAGGGTCCATAGTTGCCAGGCTTAACGGGCCCATAGTTGTCAGGGTTAACGGGCCCATAGTTGTCAGCCTGTTCCTCCAGCCATGCGTCGTCAGCCTCAGCCTGTTCCGTCGGCCAATCGTGGCCATCCTCAGCCTGTTCCTCCAGCCAGGCGTGGTCAGCCTCAGCCTGTTCCTCCAGCCAGGCGTGGTCAGCCTCAGCCTGTTCCTCCAGCCAGGCGTGGTCAGCCTCAGCCTAGCTCTATGTGGCGGGTGCGACGTGGAGGACTGCCACGTAACGTGGGACGGAGTCCTCCAAGTCGCGACGTCTTATCTGCCGCACTCCGCACGCTCGACATTACATCATGATGTATTCCGGGGGGGGGGGGAACCGCCAGTCGACGTAGACCAGAGCACAAGGAGGTGCCTTAGAAACTACGGCACGCTACACCCATGAATTTGATCAACAGAGCAAGATTGATGTAGCCAGCGGTCGCCGACTGATATCCACAGATGATGACGAGCTTGCTTGTCTAAGCGAAGGGCTAAAGGAGAATTGACAGTGCTTCTGTTCTGACCCGACATAACTCAACGCGAATATCACCTGACCTGGTCAGCCTGGACGAGCCGAACCTGATTGACACTTTGCAACTGTAGTCAGGTAGAAAAGTAGAGCCACCAAGTAGAGCTGAGCCACTAAATCGGATCAAGTACGATTTAACGTGAAGTGCTCTCGACACGAAACAGCCCGACCCAGCACAACCCCAACTGGCCAACCCGACCAGCGATTCGCAGCCACGTCCAAACAACTGGTGCATCCTCCACCACTCTGAAGTTGTCAGCACCAGCTCAACTGAGGCACTCCAGCCACAACGATTATCGAACTTCTATTGCGAAAAGGATTGTCACGGTACACAACCGCCACGCGAGTCATGCTTCCGCTGAACTTGGCGGAAATTCCCCCTTCCGGCGGCCGACGTCGACTCGCCCGGCGCCACGAGTCGCGCGCGGGGGCCGATATACGGTGAGACGAATAACGTAACGTTACAATTCGTGATTATATCACTCACCTCAGCCTGATCCAACCTGACCTAACGTAGAATAAGACTACTACCAGAAAGAGTTGGTCAACCTGACCTGACCTCACTTCACGTCACCTGACCTATCTGACCTGATGCGACGCGACCCACCTTGCTCCTGGGGAAAACTATCCCAACCAAGCTAATCTCAGCCAGTCGTAAAGTGATTTAATCTGACCTGAAGCAATCTAATCCATAGGAACCCAAACGCCGATAAAACTACACCCCATCGACCCGATGGGTCTAATTACATTGGAGTAGACGTTGTTCCAGCCACTCGATCTAATTCCACTCAAAACTGGGCGGCCCAACTGAAGCACGCTTGACTCGCCGGTCTATAGTTCTGCCGACAGAGCCCCACCTTCGCCCTCGGGTCATATTGGATCCCATCAGCCACCCTATTGGATGCTGATCCTATTGGCCCCTGAGGATAAATAATTGCGCGCGAGGGTAGAGCCGGAGCGGTGCTGCTCCCGCGAATATGGTACACATCAGCTGAGCTTCCCGCGCCCACCGGAGCCGGAGCCGGAGCCGGAGCCGGAGCCGGAGCAGGTCTGCTCCTGTGAATATGGTACACTGAGCTTCCCGAGCCCGCTCAAGCCACTATTGAAGCCGTAAAATGTTTTGGTTGCAGCGCTTCGCTTTTTAATTTCTTCACTTAAATCACAATATGCACTCTGAGTCGTAATCTTTGCCAATTATTACGCAATATTCTGCATTAAGCGCTCTTAAGCTTTGTTTGAGGAAGGTTCGGATGCGGAGCGTTCCGTTCGAGAACAGCTTTCAAAAGCGTCTCACGTGATTACACATCATTTTAGGTTCTAATTTTCCAACTCGGAGCTCGATCTGCTCTTTGTATTCTTGAAGTTGCTAACTTCCTCGCAATATCTATTCTGAAGTACTCGCAGTTGTTGTTCAAAGGCAATGGTTTGGAGAGACCCTCGTGCACGCCCGATAGCTCGGCCTGCACCTCTCATTCAGCCGGCGCCCGGCGCCTGTTCCGGCCGCCCAATGGCCGAGGTGCTCGGTTTGTAGCGCGGACTTACGAGTTCAGCCCCGGGGCAGGACAAACATTTGCACTCCTGCCTTCAGTTATGCATCGATTTACACGCATTACAATGCGAATTACACTACATTGTGCAGTGTATATTTTCATAGCAGTTAAGTCCCGGCGCCGCCCAGACTGGGCAACTTGGTTTAATAGATGCGTCACTGGGCGTGGACACCGCGAGGTCGCACCTCAACAAGACGCGCGCGCCGCGGCCGGCGCGGCTGGAGCGAAGACGGAGCCCTCAGCGTGCTCCAGACCAGCGAGTCGCGGCGGCTCGACGCTGGGTACCAGACGGAGCCCTCAGCGTGCTCCAGACCAGCGAGTCGCGGCGGCTCGACGCTGGGTACCAGACGGACCCCTCAGCGTGCTCCAGACCAGCGAGTCGCGGCGGCTCGACGCTGGGTACCAGACGGACCCCTCAGCGTGCTCCAGACCAGCGAGTCGCGGCGGCTCGACGCTGGGTGCCAGACGGAGCCCTCAGCGTGCCCCAGACCAGCGAGCGGCGGCGGCTCGACGCTGGGTACCAGACGGACCCCTCAGCGTGCTCCAGACCAGCGCCGCGGCGGCTCGACGCTGGGTACCAGACAGACCCCTCAGCGTGCTCCAGACCAGCGAGCCGCGGCGGCTCGACGCTGGGTGCCAGACGGAGCCCTCAGCGTGCTCCAGACCAGCGAGTCGCGGCGGCTCGACGCTGGGTACCAGACGGACCCCTCAGCGTGCTCCAGACCAGCGAGTCGCGGCGACTCGACGCTGGGTACCAGACGGACCCCTCAGCGTGCTCCAGACCAGCGAGTCGCGGCGGCTCGACGCTGGGTACCAGACGGACCCCTCAGCGTGCTCCAGACCAGCGAGTCGCGGCGGCTCGACGCTGGGTACCAGACGGAGCCCTCAGCGTGCTCCAGACCAGCGAGTCGCGGCAGCTCGACGCTGGGTGCCAGACGGACCCCTCAGCGTGCTCCAGACCAGCGAGTCGCGGCAGCTCGACGCTGGGTGCCAGACGGAGCGCGTGCGGCGGCACCAGTGACCAGTCTGTGACCGCTCCCGAGCGGTGTGCCGAAGCTGGCCCGAAGGCTCACAATGACACAGCCACGACGGCCACGACGGGTGCGGCTTTTAACGTCGGGCTGCGTCCACCAACAGGCACACGCGTTCAGAACGGGGGAGGCCGGCCAAGTTAGCTTCAAGTTCCATGGCCGCAGCAGCATAGCCGCTAACGCAAAGCAGCGGCGATTTGGAAGAGGAACTATGCTACACCTGCAGCAATGAATAGTTCGATGGTTTAGGTGTTGCCCCAAATCAATTTGGATGCGCTGCCGGACCGGTGCGGATACAGGGGGCACCGCGGAACGCATCCCCCTCCCCATGGAAGGTGACGTCCCTCCAGCCGGGAAAAGCACCCCTCCGGGAAGGCTCGAGTACACCACGTCGAACTGTTTAGCCAAAGTGCCGATGGGAAAAAATGGTGCACCTTCAGGTACTTTCGCAGTGACGCCCCTCTAGTCATGTGCTCCCCCATGACCATTTCTGGATCCGCCTCACCTGAGATAGATTTTCACATTTACCTAAAAGTCAGAAGACAATGAACATATTATGCATAGCATATGTTGTATCAGCACAGTGTACTGTGCAACTCGATACAAAAAGATCTTTTTAATGAAGTAGGTTCTATTGTGCCGTAATTTTTGTCTACAGTGCTTTACTGCACGTTAGAATAGGCTTTGAACGTGCAAACCGAACTTGACCGTATGAGAAATATCTTACTAAGATTGCGCCGGAGAAGGAATCTTTCAGTCTCGTTCAGAAAAAAAAATCGCTGCACTCGACCTGCAGTCCCATGCAGTCTTTTTGCAGAACTCGACGGCAAAATTCCTTTCCCAGCACATTCTGGTGATACATATTCGTGTAGATGAATGTTGCTACGAAATCCTTCCAAGCATGCCAATATGCCCTGTTTTACTAGTCGCGTTTTTTTGCACTAGAATGTAATGCAACTGATTAGTTGCATTATAACCAAATGTACACTGGCAGGTGCCTGACCCGTGTCAATGTCAGCGACAGCCTGCACCTGGTTTGGTATCCGAACAAAGCAGCACGGTGTTGCCGGCGGTCCAGCTGCGACTGGTCGTGTTCCGCCCGGCACCAGACACCGCCACAGGACGTCAGGGAGCACCAGACACCGCCGCAGGATGTCAGGGAGCACCAGACACCGCCGCACGACGTCAGGGAGCACCAGACACCGCCGCAGGACGTCAGGGAGCACCAGACACCGCCGCAGGATGTCAGGGAGCACCAGACACCGCCGCAGGATGTCAGGGAGCACCAGACACCGCCGCAGGATGTCAGGGAGCAGGAGCAGCTAGTGCTATGGTGGGCACGGCGGGCGGGCGAGGGACGCCGTTGGTTCTTCCCTTCTTCCTGCACTCCCAGTATCCGTCCACTTCCTGTTGCTGCCGCGCCGTTTAGTTTTCGCCGCCACCGCGTCACTGTTCGTCCCGCGCTTCACCTCAGCTCGCCTGAGTTCGTGCCTCAGTCTTCCGCTTCACTACCAAGCATCTAGCCTGGCCTAACTACACCGTGCTGGAGCATCTGTCCACCTTATTGTCATGTACGTGGCTGCTCTGCCGCATGGCTATCCTTCCCCGTACCCCAGTCCTGTTCCCTGTACCCCAGCCCTGTTACCCGTACCCCAGCCCTGTTCCCTGCATCCCAGCCCTGTTCCCTGTGCCCCAGCCCTGCTCCCTGTACTCCAACCCTGCTCCCTGTACCCCAGCCCCGCTCCCATAATCTCAGTTGACAGGTTCCGTTCGCAAATGTTACTCCGTGTCATAATCCGGCTTAACAGTTGTGTCCCCGGTCCAATTCGTCAATCCCGCTCACTGTCCTCACTGTCCACACTGTCCCCATCACCGTCCACACCGTCCACACTGTCCTCACTGTCCTGACTGTCCACACTGTCCTCACTGTCCCCCTCACCGTCCACACTGTCCACACTGTCCACACTGTCCCCCTCACCGTCCACACTGTCCACACCGTCCACACTGTCCTCACTGTCCACACTGTCCTCACTGTCCCCCTCACCGTCCACACTGTCCACACTGTCATCACTGTCCTCACTGTCCCCCTCACCGTCCACACCGTCCACACCGTCCACACTGTCCCCCTCACCGTCCACACTGTCCACACTGTCCACACTGTCCTCACTGTCCCCCTCACCGTCCACACTGTCCTCACTGTCCACACTGTCCACACTGTCCTCACCGTCCACACTGTCCTCACTGTCCACACTGTCCCCCTCACCGTCCACACTGTCCACACTGTCCTCACTGTCCCCCTCACCGTCCACACTGTCCTCACTGTCCACACTGTCCCCCTCACCGTCCACACTGTCCACACTGTCCTCACTGTCCTCACTGTCCCCCTCACCGTCCACACTGTCCACACTGTCCACACTGTCCCCCTCACCGTCCACACTGTCCACACTGTCCACATTGTCTCGCTCACTGTTTACATTGTCCTCACTGTCCACACTGTCCTGTCCACTGCCCACACTGTCCCGCCCACTGTCCACACTTGTCCTCACTGTCCACACTGTCCAGCTCACTGTCTCTCCCCAGCTCCCCAGCCAGTTTCCCCGGCTTGTCCCATTCGCCCTCAGCCCGTTTTCCGGTCCATCCACTGAATTTTTCCCACCCACTTCACGACCCGTTCTCAAACCAGTTCCCCGCGGCTTTTCCACTGTTCCGCTCGCCAGCCCGTTCTCCAGTCGGTTTGCCGGACTTGTCCCAGCTACTGCCTAGCCCGTTCGCCAGCCCGTTCCCCGTGCTTGTTCACCCACTCCCTGTTCCGCTCCCTAATCCTTTCACTGAACTCCTCGGCCTTTCACTGAACTCCTCGGCCTTTCACTGAACTCCTCGGCCTTTCACTGAACTCCTCGGCCCCGCCGACGTTCACACACCCCGTCCCGAGTAACGTCCCGGGTAACGTCCCGAGTAACGTTCCGTGTAACGTCCCGTGTAACGTCCCGTGTAACGTCCCGAGTAACGTCCCGAGTAACGTCCCGCGTAACGTCCCGAGTAACGTCCCGAGTAACGTTCCGAGTAACGTCCCGAGTAACGTCCCCAGTAACGTCCCGAGTAACGTCCCGAGTAACGTCCCCAGTAACGTCCCGGGTAACGTCCCGAGTAACGTCCCGTGTAACGTCCTGGGTAACGTCCCGAGTAACGTCCCGAGTAACGTTCCGAGTAACGTCCCGAGTAACGTCCGGAGTAACGTCCCGTGTAACGTCCTTGGTAACGTCCCGTGTAACGTCCTGTGTAACGTCCCGTGTAACGTCCCGTGTAACGTCCCGTGTAACGTCCCGTGTAACGTCCTGGGTAACGTCCCGAGTAACGTCCCGGGTAACGTCCCGTGTAACGTCCTGGGTAACGTCCCGAGTAACGTCCCGGGTAACGTCCCGTGTAACGTCCTGGGTAACGTCCCGGGTAACGTCCCGTGTAACGTCCCGAGTAACGTCCCGAGTAACGTCCCGAGTAACGCGAACGGTATCATCCGCACGGATTGTCATCGAGTTAAATTTGGAACGAACCGGGTAGAATTTCGACAAAACTTGTTTCGAATTTCGATTGGATTTAGGACTGGTCTCAAGCTTGTGCCGCTGTTCCGCCTGTTGTAACAACTCAATTTCATTCCACGCGGATTCGATTTACGATGTCATTCTGGTTATCTATGGATCTACATTGGAGCTGGGATATTCCTCACCAATCCAGATTGGACCGGATCGATCGAGTAGTTTCAATGTGCCCTAACGTGCCGTGCACTGGCAAGGTGTTAATGACGTACTTATTTTGATGAGCAGGTATCTTGCTTGCAGTGTTCTCGTTGCATCATGCATCGGTAGCCCTATCCCAGCGAGACTTGTTCCAGCCCTTATGGCCAGCTGAGAACTACAAAACCAGCTCAGAGCACCTTTGCATGCATACAATATCTGATCGTCAGTGAAATATTTCTGCCAATATCTGATCGGGCTTGGCATGATTACAGCCTGCCCAGCACCTGTTCGGCGATGCAATGACCACTGCAGAATGCAGAATCAGGCTCACTCCCTCCGCCGAGTGAAGGTCGATTTCGTCATCAGAATTTTCCTCGTCTTTACAGCGGCTCGCAGCAGCCAATTTACTCACTCCACAAGACAGACTGTGCTTCACCGCATGCGGCATAATTTGTATATATGGGTGAGTTGGGAAAGTTTAGATGGTCTTGGCGCACTGAACACCGGCACTATATTGCCTCTCCAAAGCGTTACGATTCATGCATTCAGACAACCGAATTCATGACCTACAAGCTTAGACTGCGATTGTCCTGCTCCGATGCATATGAAATGTCCATCAGGCAAACATGGAACGATGTTTGTTGGGTCATTCTTTCGAAACTCGACACCTCGATAACACAGGACCACCTCGGACTCCCATGCAAGTTTGTGTATGGGTTGTCTAGGCCCGAGAACACGAATCTGAGGTTCTTAGGTTCATAGGTCTAAAGGTCATTGTGTCACGATGACGTCACATGCTGCCTTTCTGCTCATTGCAAAGTTCAATACGATATAACTCCGAGGTTTATCATTATTTTTCCATTCTGTAAAATGTTTTGTAAAGCAGACGTAGTATGGTATTGCATAATATTCTTTATTGATTTATACATCCATGTTTTATTATTTTTTACATTATATATTTCATATAATATCATTTTTCGAAAAAAGGTATAAGTGTCGATTTTCGAAAAACATCCATATTCTGATTCTCCGTGCAATTCTGTATTCGTAACAATGAAAGATAGAATGGGCGCAAACCTGGAACACCATCAGAAAAATCGTTATATCATAGCACAGGCATCTGTCCTGGCTGTTGCAGCAGCGCTATGCACAATGTAACTATGGGCGAGAACCTCGCTGCTGGATGCCATCCAGGGTGGGGGTAAGGTTCAGGTTTGCGGTGGGCTGCGTCGGTCATCTCCAATCAGCAACGTGTGTATTTAGTGCGGAAAGGAGGGGGCTGGGAGGCAATGAGCCGTAGTGTTTATACGGTGGGAATTCCCGGTTGTCCAAGAATAATCAAGTTGCGACTGCAGTCGAGAATGGCATAGAATGACATAGCAGCACAGAACAATTCAAAATGCGCTGCATTTCATGAAATTTCTCAAATATACATCCGGTTTTACGTAACCTGTTACTAATTCTTCTGAATGTAGACCATATACGCAGCGGTCTGTGAGCAGGCACGTAGCCAGGAACTCTGTCAGGGGGGGTGGCATCTCACCAAAAGGGCCCAAGGTCAGCTCCAAAAGGGCACCAAACCTTCCATGGCGGCGGAAGTGTTGCTTGAAGTTTTTTTATCGAGGGGCTTACTAATGCCATATCAAAGCTAACCAGGCATTCAGTGCGTGCGTTGTGCTATACAGTGCGCGTACAGAAGGACTTTCTAAAAGATCTGAAAGGACAACTACCCGAGGATGAGCCCATCATTTCGGGAGATTTTTCCGAAGACTACACCTTTCTGGAAGATGCAGTACAAGGCTACCATTTGGAGAACGCACAGGCCACTGTCCATCCATTCGTCGTTACAACGCGAGTCCCAGACGGGTGATTGCAAACCAAAAGATATTGCGTCATAAGTGACGATCTGCACCACAATACAGCCTCAGTTTACGCGTTCCAAACAACGGTTCTGGAACGGATGAAATCCAAAAATGAAAATGTCAGACAGGTGCATTACTTTACAGACGGCTGTGCAGCACAATACAAGAATAAACATAATATAAGGAACATGTGCCTGCACAAGCAGGACTTCAACGTTGACCGCGAGTGGCATCATTTTGCCACCTGCCATGGAAAAGGTCCGTGCGACGGCCTAGGTGGGACCGTGAAACGCCTGACGACAAGGGCAAGCATTCAGCGACCAGACGGAGACCAGATATTGACCCCGGAAGCTATGCTTAACTTCTGCTCGACTCACATATCAAGTACTATTCCTAAGTGCAAAAAAAAATAGCACCACCTAGCGCCATTTTTCGCAATTTTCTGTCAGATTCTAATTTCCGCGGGATTTTGGGTATTCAGGGAACATCAGCTCTATATACCTAAGCCTTCACTGGTTACCCAGGGTCAACAACTGATTTTTATAAACAAATAAATAGTCCGATCACTACGACACCTGTCAAAAGGGCGAGTGAAAGAAGCGCATTTCTTACCAGTTTTTTAGACACTCGCAAAAATATTGCATATGTGAAATGCTGAAAAGATCGAAGATTGTGCGATCGGGACGACAAATACTTCCAAGGGAGCTGATGAAAATTTCGTCCCACGGGGATCGAATTTATCTACGTCTCCCAGGCGGACATCGAGAAGACAGCGACAATGCAGTCACAGCGTTTCGCTTCAGCAACACTTGTGAAGGGCACGAGGAACTTCCACTGTTTTCGGCCCAGAAGCGCGACTCAGGTGGCCGCATATGCGACTTCGCGGACGTGAGCATTCAAACTGGTGAAAACTGTCGTTAATCGAAAATAAACCTTTCGCCGACGCATTCCTTTAAAGCCCGGAGAATGTCTTCAATATAAAAATCCAGAGGAATTCGGAATTTCTATCGGTTCAGTCGCGGGGGGCATCCTAATATATCGCAAGGGACACCATTCTACACTGTACAGTGCCCTGAACCCCCCCTCCCCTCAGTCCCTCTTCCCATAAAAATGTCACTCATTGTACACGACCGACGCAGCCCACAGCGCACAGAAACTCTGGTCTCCTCCCCAAGGGCGTCGCCACCGATTTTTATTGGGGGGGGGGGGTCGGTCCTGGGTACGGATCTAGCCACTCGGTTTAGGGGGCCAGTCCAGGCCCAGGGCTTCCCCACTGGGGGGCGGGGGGAGGGAAGCGATGTCGGCTCGGAGTCTGGTAATTGCATTGTTGACCTGCTGTGTGTTAATGTCTGGTAGTTTTAGGGGAAAATGCTGTGACCAGGGGGGGGGGGAGCGATGTCTGATTCCGGTGTTTGTATCGTTGACCGGTTGTTTTGGGGGGTCGACCCCCTGACCCCACCGGTGGCGACGCCCATTCTCCTCCACCATGCCCCCGCCCAATCCCCACCCTCACCGGATCCACCATCCACGCTCGCGCTCAGCTCTTCACAACGCTACTCAAAATGGAGGCACATCAGGTGGTATGTTTTTTTTAAGATTTTTCTGACGGTGTCCCAAGAGTGCGCCCACTCTATCGTTGCTTGTTTCGTATACATAATTGCACGGATAATCAGAATATGGATGTTTTTAGAAAATCGACAATTATACATTTTTCGAAAAATGACATAAAATATATCATGTAAGAAATAATAAAACATGGATGTAAAAATTCATAAAAAGTATTATGCAAAACCATACTACGTCTGCTTTAAAAAAAAAAACATTTCACAGAATGGAAAAATTATGATAAACCTTGGAGTTATATCGCGTTGAAATTTGCAATGAGCAGAAAAAGTCAGTATATGACGTCATCGTGACGTAAAAACCATGAGACCTAGGGTACTAAAAAGTTCAGATTCGTGTTCTCCGCCCTACACAACCCCATATAGCAACTTCCTTGGGAATTCGACAGGGTGCTGTGTTGAAACAGGCCTTCTGGGTGTCGAGTTTCTGAAGAACTCCTCTGCTGTAAGTATACACCCCAGGGATGTGGCTGGCCGCAGCACAGCCGGAGGAGGGTAGCTATCACCAACGTCCAACTGACACAAACGTGAAGGCCGAATGACAAAACCCGACTCTGCATCGTCATTACGGCACGCGCATTTCTGTAAACGATGGAAATTCAGTCCGTGTCCACCCTGCCTTTAAGCTAGCGTCGGCCCGACGGTCGGTGACATGACGTCACGTTTGTTCTCGACAGAAATCACACCGTGGAAAGTGACAACCACTGGTCAGTGGGCTGGTCACTCTCCACGGACCGGTGGCGGATCCAGGGAGCGACTAGGAACATGTGCCACCCCCCCCCCCCCCACCGATGGTATGTGGCGTCCCTTCGAATCGAAAAGGCGACCCTCCAAGATGCGTGAGCTCACCCTATCTCCATGATCAATGAGTTGCTCAGCTGGTGCTGCCCCTCAGAGTAGAAAATGCGCCCCTCCAGATAAAAATGGCGCCCATCGCAAGACCCATCAGAACTGATGGGTCTGCCGCTGCCACAGACTGCCACAGACTGACCACTTTACAGACTCGCGGCTGTACTTACCCCGCACAACGGCCACTCGAGCTGTTCATCACAAGTGGCGATGTGTATCCAACGCCACATACAAAACGGGCTGCAACCCTTCCTGAAGCACCCCCTCGACGAGACGCCGTCTTTCCGTTTTTGGTGGAATCGAGTGTTCCGATGATCTGGCGGACCAGTCCAATGGCAAGTGGCCAGACTAGGAGTGCCTCACTCATCCTTCGATCTCTACGTTTCTATTACAATGCCCATCCCATATCAACATCCCTGTCCTTCGCCTGGCCCTGCAACACGAACTAAACCTTTTATGTGTAGCTAGGACAATTTCCATGATCCTGCACACCAGCTCAGTTTTATCCGAATAGTCGCGCCCCCTCGGCCCGTCCACCTGGTTTGATGGAGTCCTGGTGGTCGAGTTCCTCCGTCGCACGGCGACATTTGTGACCGGGGGGGGGGGACAACACGACTCCTTGGTCTCGATACCACGGAGGGGCGGACGGGCCCGTTGAACCCCATACGGGCCAAGTGACAGGAGCCTCGGGTTATGGACCTGGTGCTTGCCAGCCCGGCCGACTGGGGTCAAGGTGTGGGCGGCGCTTTAGCTCGGCTAGGGTGGTGAGTCTCCCCGGCCGTGCGAAGACGCCGCCTGTCCCGTACAGTTCCGCGGATGTTCGGCGTCCTGCTGCCATGCCATGAGAGCAGGCGCTCCCTCACCCCCACCCTCCGTAGAGCTCGTTTAGTGGAACTTCGCGCGGGGCCGGAGCATAACATGGCTTCTTCTAACATGGC
This sequence comes from Imbricaverruca yamaguchii, assembly GCA_034440575.1. Lineage (NCBI taxonomy): Eukaryota > Metazoa > Arthropoda > Thecostraca > Neoverrucidae > Imbricaverruca > Imbricaverruca yamaguchii. The sequence goes on along the minus strand of JAOTOL010000802.1, from coordinate 76,650 downwards.
TGCTACACACAAATGTACTGTCGGCCCTGTATTGACTCAGACGATTCTTCAAGGACAAGAGCAAAGCCGACACAGCATCATGGTTTGTGCATCATCATCATTCCGTCTTACCCGCCACATTCACGAATCTCCTCTTGCCCTTTTGCTAGGGATTCTCTTCCCGTCAGGGCGACTCGACCTGACAACATTCCCGAACGTGACATCGAAGTAGAGCCCGAGTTCGCCGACCCACTTGTCCTAGTCCTGTCGAGTTCAGAACTTAGACTTTTTACACCCTTTTCACCGGTGCGAGGTCACCGAGCGTTTTGATACAGCGGTACCGTGGGACCGATTGAGTGACTGCGACATCGAAGTGGAGTTCTCAGACCCGGAGGAGCCCAGGACTCTAAACTCCAAAGTCTTTGCACTTACGTACACGATGGAAGGGAGAAGCGCGCTAAAGGACAGTACTCTTGGCCATGAAGGCTCATCGCGTCAAAAATTGCTCCAGGGGCGTCATCATTTGCCACGATCTACGAGGCGTGACACGTGAAGGAATTGTTCGCGTTCCGGGAGGGCATTATGTCCTGCAGGCCAAGATATTGAAAAAGGGGCATAGTTTTACATATCACAGGTAACGCCGTGCCCACATCCAATTTTCAAACACAACGTTCCCATGTGCGGATCAGGCATGTTATGGTCAGGTTGCGCGCGTATCGACCCATCCAGATGAGATGTCTTGCCTGCCACCTGTATGGACACACCAGCCGCCACTGCCGATCAAAGCCGAAATGTCCGCGATATATGTTCTCCGAGCATGCTGAGAACGCCCGCACGACTGAAGCCTTGTGCTGTCCCAGCCGCATGGGTGACCATTCTGATCGTGACCGAGGATGTTCGGATTTTAAAATGGAGCAGGATGTCATAAACTTGAAGTTTGATGGGGGAGTATCATTCCGAGACTCGGTAAATGGCCAAAGCGGTCACCACGACTAGCTCTTCCGCTGCTGTGGTGGCCGGCTCCGCGCATTCCATCCTATCTCAGCCACCCCAGGAAGGAGCCAAGACGCAGCGAATGCACAAACATCACGAAACTGTGATCGTCCGGGCAGTGATGTGCTGGACAGGATGACAGCGAAACATCTGATTAGTATGCTGAAGGACTATGGTCTAGCTATCATCCAGGAAAACCCAGGGGAGGAAATCCCAGCCGCAGTAGCTGGGATTGCTACAGATTGCATCGTGTCTGCTCGCTCTGCTCCTGTTCAGTCGTGAGCTTCTTGCAATGTTCGGACGCTGTTTCGCATTGAGCAGCGCATGGTCGCCCGCCAGACTCAAATGCCCCGCAAACTCAGATGATTGAAGCGCCTAGGGTGGCATCTACTAAAAATTAGATCCCGCAGAAGTCACTAAGTTATTTAGGTATTCACTAAGGTATTTACTAAGGTACATCGACTATTTCATCTCTACGATCCGGCTAGCTCATTGCCGTCACTGATAATACGTTGCGAAGTGGAGCTCCGGACCTGACCTCGCAAGGTCGCAAGGTAGTTCAGAGCGGACCACCAGTGTGGCACCAGCCATCGGCGAGAAAGGCGCGATGGGAACACCTCCCATGGCCTCGAGGCTCGCTGCGCGGGAACGCTCTCCGTCGGCACCGCGCGCACCACCTGGCCTCCCAGGGAAAATAGTGGGTCCACCTGCACCCCCAGTCCCATTAACAGACCCACCACTTACACCGCCCACAAACCGTAAGCGGATGGCCATCTCGTCACTGATAGATGGGAATCCCCGGTACTGTGCTCGTGCTAAGTGGCCCGCATCGAGGTGCCCACCTGGGCATCGATACGTTTGGAATAGACGACCGACAAAGCGGGACTATTTTTCAACCGCATCAGACTGTCCCAAGCAGCTGGCAGCGAAGAAATCTTTTGACTAAGACGGTATGGGAAAAGATACGACTCAACCTGGCACTGTTTTACCAAATTTGACTCCTGAGTTGTCATAAAGAAACTTGTTATGGGTTGTCATAAAGAACTTAAACTTGTTATGGGCGCTATCTGACCAGTGCAGTTGATGCACAGTTTATACACAAATAACAAACGACAATCTATCCTGGAACATGCACGTACAGTTAATCTCAGGCGGTATTGGATGCGTGTGTTCACATGTGTGCCAACCCGTCGACTGGTAAGTTGGCACACCAGTAGAAGTTTGCCAGTCCGGACCGGCACTGGTCTGTAACGCTTTGACTGGGGGCTTTCCAACTCTACCGACCGGGTATAACTGATCGGTCACGTGCCATTTCCTGACCGCAAATAGGCTACATGACGATGTCAATCGCATTCGCCCACTGCTAGTGTTTTGGAGTTAGGTTAGGTCTGATGTCATTAGAGCTAGGTTCGGTTTTTATGTCACCAGAGTTAGGTTATATTGAAGCAAGTGACTTGAAGTCCAAACCCAATTCTTATTAAAAGGAGTGACTAACTCCACATCGTATCTAAAATGGAGTAAAAATTGTACTCCTAATGACTTTTCTGACAAAATAATGGAGGCGTCAGTATCTGATAACAAAACGCCACATGAGTAAGCATGTGCTGGCTTTGTAGACTTACATCTATAAACCATGCATTAAGACATAGTCTACAATGTGTCCCTAACGTTGGAAGACTGAAAATGTTTCAAACTTGCGTTCACACTCTCAAAGCAATTCATGAATTCAAAAACAATCACTGAGGAAGGACAAATGTCTTACCACATTTGTTCCCCTGATATTCTCAGTCTGTCATACACAAGCGTGGACATCAATGTTTACTACCATACCCTTTGAAGAACCCCCACCAATGACCGCAGCGGCTTGACATGACCGACAACACCATGATATTGTGTCGGCTTTGATCTCAGCCTTCTAGCGCATCACAAACCAGTATTACCAGCATTAAACGAGAATCGCCAGTATCAAAAAACCGTACTTGATTGATCTTGCGCATCGCAAATGCAAACCATAGCAGCTTAGGTACCTGCAGGTGCCAGAACAACCCATTTCGTCAAAATCACTGGCAGGCTTCAGGCAGCGCGGAACTACACCGCAACAACTTCGTGACCGGACACCGCTTGATTCGGCTTCAGCAGGCTTACCTATGACATCGCTGATCTCCCGATGTCAACGAGATCCCCGGCTATCTGCGGGAACGTTCAACGAGCATGAATCGTTACAGCATGGCGGTCGTAGCTACCACCATGCTGTAACGATTTGCTGCGGGTTGGACTGCCTCTCACCAAACCGGTAGAAAACCAGCCTTCTGGATCCGCCGGTAGCCACGACTGCCAAATATTTTCGTGATCCTAGTTCTATCACATGCTTACGTCACCTATGAAGCTTGACGTTACTGATACACTTCCTCGGATGCCAACCGTACACATTTTGCATGTGCCACACCATACCATTCTACTACTTCTTCTTTCTGAAAACTCCTGAGATATGGAGGCTTCGTTACTGAGGAACCCTCACTGGCGGAACCACTACCACTGGTCGTGTGATCACTAGGGGCTGGTCGTGTGATCACTAGGGGCTGGTCGTGTGATCACTAGGGGCTGATCGTGTGATCACTAGGGTCTGGTCGTGTGGTCACTAGGGGCTGGTTGTGTGGACACTAGGGGCTGGTTATGTGGTCACTAGGGGCTGGTTGTGTAAACAATAGGGGCTGGTCGTGTGGACACTAGGGGCTGGTCGTGTGGCCACTAGGGGCTGGTCGTGTGGTCACTAGGGGCTGATCGTGTGACACTAGGGGCTGGTCGTGTGATCACTAGGGGCTGGTCGTGTGCCACTAGGGCTGTTTCACAGGGGCTGGTTTGGCACTAGGGGCTGGTTGTGTGATCACTAGGGGCTGGTCTGTGTGTGGCCACTAGGGGCTGGTTGTGTGGTCACTAGGGGCTGGTTGTGTGGACACTAGGCCACTAGGGGCTGGTTGTGTGGTCACTAGGGGCTGGTTGTGTCACTAGGGGCTGGTTGTGTGGACACTAGGGGCTGGTTATGTGGTCACTAGGGGCTGGTTGTGTGGCCACTAGGGGCTGGTCGTGTGGCCACTAGGGGCTGGTCGTGTGGACACTAGGGGCTGGTCATGTGGTCACTAGGGGCTGGTTGTGTGAACACTAGGGGCTGGTCGTGTGGACACTAGGGGCTGGTTGTGTGGACACTAGGGGCTGGTCGTGTGGTCACTGGGGGCTAGTCGTGTGGACACTAGGGGCTGGTTGTGTGGACACTAGGGGCTGGTCGTGTGGACACTAGGGGCTGGTCGTGTGGACACTAGGGGCTGGTCATGTGGACACTAGGGGCTGGTCGTGTGATCACTAGGGGCTGGTCATGTGGACACTAGGGGCTGGTCGTGTGGACGCTAGGGGCTGGTCGTGTGGCCACTAGGGGCTGGTCGTGTGGACACTAGGGGCTGGTCGTGTGGACACAAGGGGGCTGGCCGTGTGGACACTAGGGGTTGGTCGTGTGGACACTAGGGGCTGGTCGTGTGATCACTAGGGGCTGGTCATGTGGACACTAGGGGCTGGTCGTGTGGCCACTAGGGGCTGGTCGTGTGGACACTAGGGGCTGGTCGTGTGGACACTAGGGGCTGGTCGTGTGGACACTAGGGGCTGGTCGTGTGGACACTAGGGGCTGGTCGTGTGGACACTAGGGCTGGTCGTGTGGACACTAGGGGCTGGTCTGTGGACACTAGGGGCTGGTCGTGTGGCCACTAGGGGCTGGTCTGTGGCACTAGGGGCTGGTCGTGTCCTGGGGCTGGTCGTGGACACTAGGGGCTGGTCGTGTGGACACTAGGGGCTGGTCGTGTGGACACAAGGGGGCTGGCCGTGTGGACACTAGGGGTTGGTCGTGAGATCTTCCACCTCATCTGGCAGAGACGAGAGAAAAAAGCTCACCCAGAGCACACGACATGACAACACCCGTGCCACACATCGACCGACGCTCAGAACACCGGCATGACAACACCCGTGCCACACAACGACCGACGCTCAGAACACCGGCATGACAACACGCGTGCTACACATCGGCCGACGCTCAGAACACCGACATGACAACACCCGTGCTACACATCGACCGACGCTCAGAACACCGGCATGACAACACCCGTGCCACACAACGACCGACGCTCAGAACACCGGCATGACAACACCCGTGCTACACAACGACCGACGCTCAGAACACCGGCATGACAACACCCGTGCTACACAACGACCGACGCTCAGAACACCGGCATGACAACACCCGTGCTACACATCGGCCGACGCTCAGAACACCGGCATGACAACACCCGTGCTACACATCGACCGACGCTCAGAACACCGGCATGACAACACCCGTGCTACACATCGACCGACGCTCAGAACACCCCGCACACACCAAGGCACACACTAGCAATCGAGAGCGCGCCTCCTGCACATGACGAATGCACGCGACTGGTGCGAGCTTCAGCCATCAGACACGCATCGTATTGGTGCCTCTGCTCCGGAGATATCGAACACGGCAGTTCAGCAGTAAAACGTCATCCTTGCTTTGAATGGAATTAGCATGTGCTGGCCACTTTTTTGCAAGCTACAAGTTATATCTAAGAGCTAAATATCAAGCTAACTCCGATTCCTTTGCAACAAAGTGGAGTCATTTCAGCTCGGATGGGATGTGCGTGGAATAACTCCAACTCCAACTCTTTTGAATACAAAAATAGGAGTCACTCCAGCGTCCCTCGAGTTCCAGAGGGTTCAGCAGCAAGAATAACCCTCTCTCACAGGCAAAACCTCAACCCAAAATTAATGACATCGGTTTTTGAATCATCGCAAACCCTCCCAATGATTGCACTTAGATTGGATAGACACATTGCACTTATATGTATTTTCTTGCGAGGTGACATTTTTCTTAGGAGGGTCCAACGAGCCCACGGGGAGAGGATCCTGGCCCTCCCTTCCCCTTCCCAACCACCCCGGGGTGTCCACCCATGCACTTTGGAATGACTCAGGCAACACAGGTTACTCTCCAGCCAACTCAACTGCTATGTAATGCAATGCACTGTTCAGCGCTCGTATCCGGCCGTGCTCCAGATACTTAAGAAAATAGCAAAGTTAGTTTTGAAAAAAATGGCCACGAAAGAGCTGCAGCTTACTCACATCGACCGCGTAATAATGCGCTACCTAGTATGTTCTCAAACATGGGAAGGGGAGAAGTTGCAGTACAATATAAAAGTTAAGCTAGTTTTGAAAACGGCGTGAAGGAAACATCATAATAGTTCGATTATAATATATAATTGAAGGAATAATATATATATATATATATATATATATATTCTACAATTTACTGCATAACCATGTTGTATAATAGCCAATATCGTTTTGGATTTCACAACCATATGCAATACGACACAATGCATAGCGGATCTCCTAATAAATCTGGAAAGCATTGAGGCTGACATCAGTTTAGAGGGGGCCACTCAATGTGCATAATAACCCCCATTGGACAGCTAGGTATGAATAATTATTCGCGGTGGCTGGTCGGTTGCCAGGCCGGCTGGTCGGTTGCCAGGCCGGCTGATGGGTTGCCAGGCCGGCTGATGGGTTGCCAGGCCGGCTGGTCGGTTGCCAGGCCGGCTGATGGGTTGCCAGGCCGGCTGGTCGGTTGCCAGGCCGGCTGATAGGTTGCCAGGCCGGCTGATGGATTGCCAGACTGGCGGACCAGTTGCCGAGCTGGCTAACCAGTTGTTCGCGCGGCCGGTTTTCCAGGTAGCGGGGGCGCCGTCTTTCGTGTCGCCACTATCGCACACTCGAAGTCATTTATCACATGAGAGGATTACACGCTCACCTGCCAGCGGCCGGCTTCTGGCGACTCCCCTGCACGCGAACGTCTGATACCCGCGAGATGCTACACGGATCAGCGCCACTTTAACGCTTCATTTATGCTGTAGGACACGGCTATTATTACTAATCCGAAGTGTCCTTGTCCGTTTGTTGTCCGTCGATAGCGGCCGATGGGCGGGTTGCGTGCTTTTTCTGCTGCCCACGCTGTGTGTCGTTTTCGTTGGATGCGGCGATACGCCGCGCGGCAGGCGGTGAGAAGGCGCGCGCGCTCGTCTGAGGTGTCCGTCGTCGGCCGGCGTCGGCACGCTCGGCTGTCGGAGTTGCAGCACCTTCTCACCGAGACGGCAGCGGCGACAGCCCGACACGTGCGTCCGTGCCTCGCCCCGGCGAAAGTCGCGACGCGAAGGCCGCTCGCCTGCAGCCGTGAACGTGGGTCCGAGCTGGCGCGCGGTGGGGCGATGAGGTGATGTGGTGATGAGGTGATGATGTGATGAGGTGATGTGGTGATCAAGTGATGTGGTGATGAGGTGATGTGGTGATCAAGTGATGTGATGAGGTCATGTGATGTGATGATGAGATGATGTGGTAATGAGGTGATGGGTGATGTGGTGATGAGGTGATGAGTTTATGAGGTGATGAGATGATGAGGTGTCTAGGTGATGATGTGATGATGCGATGAGGTGATGTGGTGATGATGTGATGAGGTGATGTGGTGATGTTGCGATGATGTGATGTGGTGATGATGGGATGCGATGAAGTGATAAGGTGGTGCGATGTGATGCTATGATGAGATGATGAGATGATGTGATGTGGTGATGAGGTGATGAGTTCCTGAGGTGGTGAGGTGATGAGGTGGTGAGGTGATGATGTGATGATGCGATGATGTGATGATGCGATGATGTGATGTGATGATGATGTGATGATGTGATGGGGTGATGTGGTGATGATGTGATGCGATGAAGTGACGAGGTGGTGTGATGTGATGCGATGATGAGATGATGTGATGTGGTGATGTGATGATGATGTGATGAGTTTATGAGGTGATGGGTTTATGAGGTGATGAGTTTATGAGGTGATGCGATGATGAGATGATGAGGTGGTGAGGTGACGAGGTGACGAGATGATGAGGTGATGGTGATGTGGTGACGAGGTGATGTGATGTGGTGAGGTGATGTGATGATGAGGTGGTGAGGTGATGGGGGGGGGGGGTGGGTGGGGAGGGAGAGGTGTAGGTGATGAGGCAAAGAGGTGATGAGGTATGGTATGTGGTGACGAGGTTGATGGGTGGTGAGGATGTGGTGGTGAGGGATGTGGTGGTGAGGTATGTGGTGAGGTGATGATGATGAGGTGGTGAGGTGTGTGGTGGTGAGGTGATGTGGTGAGGTGATGGATGATAGGTGGTGAGGTGATGTGATGAGGTGATGTGGTGAGGTGATGGGTGATGGGTGGTAGGTCATGTGGTGATGAGGGGAAGAGATGATGAGGTGACGACGCGACGAGCGCGAGACGGTGCCCTTCCTGCAGTGTCGTGATATTTTTTTTTTCGGAGAGTGGATGGTAGCAGGAAAAGACGCCAAAGCCGTCATGACGTCAAAACAATTGGGAAATATCGACAACAAAAGAGGAGTCACATAAAAAGAGGAGTCACATAGTTACACCATCACTTCAGTTCACATATTTCCATGTGAACATTGCATCTTTTGGCAAGATTGTGATGGCATAGGTACCACAGGAACACCCATCCTTACGGTGGAAAATGTAACTGTCAGAGGTCCGCCCATGTAAGGCACTAAGGCAGTTCCTCACCTGAGTAGAGCTGGGAAGTATTTTTGTATGTTATTATCATAAAATGATGATTTCATCCGCTGGAGAATAGTAAACTTGAAAACCTGGAAACAAATATACATTGGTGACCCATAATTATGTTCAAAATTGAAGTTCATTTACATTTACACCATTTACATCTTAGCTTCCAAACAGCTCTATCACCGGCCTGCAGAGGCTAGGCTCCCACACATATCGCCAAATAGTAAGTTTTCGTTTCATAACAAGCGCAAGGTAGGCCTGGGCTCTCCAATGGTGTTTGACTATCGGTGAGGTCACCTGGGCTGGACAATTACTCAGTCCCGGTGGCGCTCCAGCGAAACTTGCATGTTTTTCACACGATATTCTCGATCTTAAACACCATCGAAATGGGACAAAATTGGGTTCACTTCAAAGCTTGAAGAATCTTGTTTACGAATATCAGCCGTATTTTCCCTAACACTAGGATTTTTCGCTTGGACTCGCTGACTGCATTCATGTCAAGCGCCGCAGGAATCGCGCGGTGCCACGGGTAGTAGCAGTATGATGAGACAGGCCAACTGAAGATCACGGGCGGGTAGGAGGGGTAGGAGCAAGTAAGAGATAACTGTTGCAACATAATTCCTCCCCACTCAGTGCAGGGGCGTAAATAAGGGTGAGGATACTGGGGGCATGTGTCCCCATGGGAAGGTGGTATCATCCGTCCAGGAAAAGACGCCAACATCACATTTAGGCTACCGGCGGAGGTACCTATACTGGTTGGAATAGCACGCCCTTATCACCCATGTGCAGATACGGAACATGCCGCTGGTTTTCAGGATTGGTTTCCATTTTTCATACCTATACGTCTAGACCAGACGTGTTCTTTTTGTATATTTTTGAAGGGCAAGTGCCCCCTCAATGTTGGGGCTAATAATTTAGACTTTTAGCATGGGGTACTATGGAGCATGCACTCCATCGATGTGGGGCTTCCCATCAACTTCATGTATTTTGCGCCGAAATAATAAATAATAAGAATAACAACAGTAATAATAATTATTATATAAATAAATATAAAACTAATAATATATAATCTGTGTGTGTGCCTGGAATTTTTGGTATATGAAATGGAAATATATAAAAACCTCAATGATATTTTATATGTGAAGACTTCCCGGCAATTTCGGAAGCATTTGAACACGAGGGAGAGGGTTGAAACCCACTGACTTCGGAACGATCGTGATAGATTTGGTCCCTTGCAGCGCCAAGTTAAGTTGTTCATACTCATCTTTACATAAAATAATAATGAGTACTTATGAAAAATACATGTCGAAATCCGGCCATTTTTGTCTGCCTCACCTCATTTGCAGGCCACAGACCGCCCCTGGTAACTGTTGCTACACCTCAGTGCTGAGAAGCTTCATGGGAATAGATCTAGAACGTCAACACTGTTCACAAGTGGTCATATGTCTCTGTTAACCCGCATCATCTCGGTGGGGGGGGGGGTTCAACCGCCGCTCCCCCAGAGGTTTTTTCGCGGATGGCGAACGAACGGCGCGCGGCAGCGCGCCAAAATTTGGCATACCTTTTTCCACATCAATTTGGGATACTGTTTCAAAATTTTGAAGTAAGGTCATCTAGGGTCAACGAGTTAGTCAAGATCAAGTGAGGTCACCTCTCAGAACGTTCAACCAGTCGTCACGCTTTAACAGATGCATATATTTTAATGGAAGTTTCAGCATTTGCTTATCTTTAGGGATGCAACAAAACGTACGAGAAGAATGTTTCATTTTTCCCGTTTTGACTACATATACATTTTGCAGATTTGCCAATTGCAGTTCAAATCGAAGACTCTGGCTAAAGCAAGCATTTTTATTAAGGAAAGTTGACTTCCAACAACGTTTCTCGGTATGCTCTACCCACTAGAGAAAAAAATTGAAGGAAACTTGAAAAATAATGATTTATAAATTTAAAAAATACCACTTTTATTTTTTGGGGGGCCAAAAATAATGTTATGGCCTTGGTCGATCGATTTCGCTGTACTTTTCTGATTTCAAATAATCTTTGTTTTGTTTTTCAATTATCCCCCAAACTGAACTTCCCAGAGCCAAAAATACAATGTAAGTCGTGAAAAGTCGTGAAAATCTAGCCCCCTAGTGACGTCACTTGTGTGGGAAAATTGTCTTGGGGGGGGGGGAGTTCATCCGGACCCTCCTCGTCGAGTGCTTTCCGATGACACCTCTTTCGTTTTCGTGCGACATTTAGTTTGGATTTTAGAGGGGGTTACTATCCCCCGAGACGGGGTGTGAGGACCTGACCGGAGAGACGGCTAGGGTTAAGGTGTTAGTTACACATACATTTTGTAATCACAGGATAATGCCTTCCAATGTCCAGTCTGCAGTGTGTTGCCTGCTACTCCTAAGCATTAAGCACGCTTCGCCGGCCCTGCCACTCCAGAGGGGATGGGGGTCACCCCGTGCTATTTATCCCAGAGGGTGGTCAACTCTCACTTTTGAGCTACCTTTAAAAAAAATATCCCGAATTCTTGCTGGGTGACTTCATGGACATTCCATTGAGAAGCGGAGCTTGTTGCGTGAGCCGCGGCCCCATCACCCGATTCATGAATTCCAGTTCAACGGCAGAATTTCGACCGAAAGTTTAACGTGCCGCCAATGCAGGGGTGTGGCCTAAGTGTCGTCAATGTCGCCAATGCACCGGTGTGGCACAAGTGTCGTCAATGTCGCCAATGCACCGGTGTGGCACAAGTGTCGTCAATGTCGTCAATGCACCGGTGTGGCCTAAGTGTCGTCAATGTCGTCAATGCACCGGTGTGGCACAAGTGTCGTCAATGTCGTCAATGCACCGGTGTGGCCTAAGTGTCGTCAATGCACGGCCACCCCGGCAGATTGTCGTCGACCTCATCGGGGGGGGGAGTTGCCAACTGACGCTGCCAGTCGGGAACTAAATGCGAGTGCGTGAAGCGACTCGAGTCCTGTCTTGCCAGTACAGGGAGACCGGTGAAGGTCAGTGCTCTACCCATCTAATCTACCGGGGTGGCAAAAATTGAGATTATTGAGATGCAGTTGTGCCACAAAAAAAAGTCGGTGGCATAAGACGTGACACGAGAATGGTGTACCGCTTGTTTCTGTCAAACAGTAGCGCTTCAGATGAGATTAGCGGTCAGAATTTCCCAGAACAGTATCGGCCAGCCTGCCCGGGCGACCACCGGCTCCATTCCAGACAAAACCGCCAGCCAAGTACCAGGGTGTGGCTTAGCTTCTGTTAAGAATACCGACGGCATGCCACTGACCTCGTCGCGCGAGCTCGCGCCTCGCTCCCAGGTCGCCGATTCGCGGGTAAGAGCTGGTCGCGGGATTATAATGCCGGCTGCAAACGCTGTCTTATAATATGCGCGCTATCAGAAAGAAGTCATCCGTGGTCAACCAATGTCTTGACCTGGTTTCAGCATGAGAGGACTACCAGCGGGGCGAAGCTACCTTAGAACATCTGAAACATTAAATATTAATGACCCGAGCACATCAACCAAAGTGAAACAGGTACAAGAGGCGATTTCGGAAAATGCGCCCAGGTGCCCAGGTGCGACCACACGTGTTATCAGGCAGATCCGCTACAGAGGATCCATGCCTCACGGTGGCACGGTGCCTCATTGCGTTCTCTAATTGTCGTGAGAAAACCGCTTGGCGGAGGCATCCATCTCCCACTTCCAGCCATACAGCCAAGCTTAGCAAAACCCTCATTTCCCCCAGTCTTCATTGCCACCCTTCATTACTGCTGCATGGTGGCAAAGGTTGAAGAATGTCGAGACTTACATATCCGAGAACAGTAGTGCCTATCATGTCATCGCGTCGGCTTCCATCTGGCCTTGAGTGAGTAATGCGTCGTCAAAGTGATTGCTGGTAAGCCTCCCCTAATGAGCCTTCAGCAACGCCCTGCGGGAAGCCATCTGCAGAGATGACAGTGCCGCTCCCCCCCCCCCATGTGGTGATGTTCTACGTCTCTCATTCTCCTGCTCTGCCACTACCTCCCGCCTTCCCTATTCAGCCGCCTCTGACGCCCAATATTTGGTAAATGACGTTGTTTTTCTTCGCCGCACGTGGGATTCCTTCTGCTCTGGACCCGACTCACCACAGAGAGTTCACAAGCGTCTGGCGGCGCAGCGTGGGTGTTGGTGGTGCTGTCCCAGCCCACCAGGCTCCCCACCCGGCTAACAATAGATCACCAGCTCCTGTAGCAACTCGAGCACCTGGACAGCAGCTGGACGGCCGGACATCGTCCCGGGTGGCACTGGGAGCGTCCGCGAGATAGCCTGCTGACCAGGTGGCACTGCTTGGTGAATATGTAGGGGATGTCCAAAGGATATGTAGAAGATGTGCGGAAGCAGGGGTTCCTGGTAGCAAATTCTCGAAAGCAAATATAGCGCGAGCATTAGGTCTCGCCTTGAGTATTGCTCCGTTATCTGGGCAGGCGCAGCCTCAACACATCTCACCAGGATTGAGAGGGTAGAACATACATTTTTTTATGTGGCTTGCTCAACACTGTAGTGCCACACCTCGAACGGAATCACTACAATACCAGGACCTTCTTCGCTTTTATAACATGACATGTCGTCCACTCGTCGCGTACAATCCGACATCATGGTCTTACGAAATGTTTGTGGCAGGACGGACTCATCAGTGCTATTGCAAAACTTTGGACGAAGTGTCCAGGTCAGGAGAAATAGGCAACTTGTTTTATTCCATGTACCGTATGCACGTGTAGAAACTATTAGGTGTGGCTTGTTTAACAGATTATTTAGAGTAACGAACACATTTTTAGCGATGACACCAAGTGCGGACATCTTCACAAACCCGCTGAATGCATTTAAGACGCAGGTGGTGAGATACTGTGCTGCGTCACACGCTCACATCTGAGACGCGGAGCCATCGGGCATCGACGAGTTCTAACAGCCGTCTACCTGTTTGAACTGAAAACTATTCACCTTTTCTGCTTACGTTTTCAGCTATTGACTTCTCCTGTAAAGGGTACAATATTATGTTGGAGAATGTGGACAATAAACAAATAAACAAATGAACGAAAAGATGTAGACGATGTACTGAAGATATATGGAGAATGTCCTGAGGAAATGTGTCTTTGTCTGCACCGCCATTTGTATCTGCACTGCCCTTCCTCTGACTTGCTCTAAACCATAGGTTATCCCGACCTCTGCATTTCCGTACCTTCTGCTTGCCTGTGTCCCATCCCTTACCCTTGACCTCCGTTCTACCGCACCACCTACTTCCCATGTCCTACCCTCTACCTTCTACATCAGCCTTGGCGCGCGCTGGCCTCTATCCGTCGCGCCCTTCTCTCTGTTCCCTGGCTTGTCATGACCCTTTCTTGCCGTACTCTCCACCCCTACCTCGCCCTCTGTCTCGCGCCTTACCTTTGTCCCGCTGTGTATTCTTCTTCTCATGTCTTCGCCGTCTGCGCCCTGACCTGTCCTGTGCCACCCCCTACACTCTGCCCCCTCCTTTTCAGCAGGGCCGCTGGGCTAGCGCAGAGAGCGAGAGACGGTGGCGACACGAACCGCGTCACAATCCGGTGACTGCGTAATCGCGTGATTCACGCCGGCAGAAGAGGCTACCTAACTGACAGGAGCGGATCAAGAAATTCCGATCAGGGAGGGGCTTGTCCCGGATGAGCGCCATTTCTTCCGAGGTTGCTATTCTACTGTAAGGGACCCCATCGGCTGAGAATCTCGCTGAGTGGGAGGGGGGCTTGGCAGGGCGCCACATCTCTATCGTGGGGGAATATTTCAAGATTCCTTCCCTTGGATCCACCACTGCGTCCCAAAGGTGGTGGATCCAAGGTATCCACAACCTCTCAAAAGTTGGCGGGGAGATGAGAGGCGGCCGACGGCGTCAGCGAGGCCACCACGCACCCACCGCCTACAGCATATTACAGCATCTAGTGATGTGCTAAATATCAGTCAGACTAACACTGCCGTCTGACCCGTCGGCCGGTGGGGAGGACAGGTCAGACCTACACTGCCGTCTGACCCGTCGGCCGGTGGGGCGGGTCACAGCCGGGCAACAGCCGGGCCGACGTGTCCATGCTCAGCCACTAACTGGCGGCGGGCTCGGAGTCCCGGCGGGCCGCCCGCTGCGCCCCCAGCGGGCGGCCGCGTAAACACGCTGTTGGCGGCGGCGGGCCAGAGCTGGCGCGGCTGGCGGGCCGCGGCGCTGAGACGGATGGTTATGGGCGGCGGCCGGGAAGCGCCGGCTGGCTGGCTCGGCGCGCTGCACGTGTGGTCCGGGGAGCCGGCCAAGACCTAGTGATCGGCGCCGACCCCAGCGGCAATGGTCAGACGCGCCGCTGTCAGGAATCAAGTGAGGTACGCGAACACGGACTCGCATGAATCCTGCGCACACGTATGAAGAGCAGACTCGCTCTCGTTTTCCATGTTGGTTTATAGGCGTTGATTTCTGAGGATCACAATACATGAAAGTCATGGACGGATGGATTGGGTAACACTCTATATGGTTCTATGCTAGATGTTGTAATTGTTGTTGAGAGCCCAACAATGAGGGGGCACTTGCCCCCTTAAAAGTATGTAAAGTAACAACACGCCTGTGCTGAGTTGTGGTATTAAGTACCTACCGATCAGTTGATCTGGGACGTGGCTAGCTTCCCTCTGAGAACATTTAATGGGGTGGGAAGGAGATGGCGGCATTGAGGGACAAGACGAAATAGGGACGGACAATTTTCACATGCTTCACAGAAGCATATGAAAATTCGCACCTGACTTCGGCAGGAGCCCTTTCATTTACAGGTGTTTTCTGAAAGGTCTGGGCCCAGATTTGGTATTCTATGCCGGTTTCTCGTCGTCAACAAAAACCATGCCTATCAACACTAGCTGGATGTTACTTATTATGATTAAAAAATGGCTTGCAACATAGCGATGTGCTACCCTTGTAGATAAGTATATCAGCTCTGCCCAACGTGGGGCTTGAACCCACGTCCCCGGGTATGACGATTTCCGCGCTCTACCGACCGAGCCAGCCGGGATGGTGGGGAGTGGGAATGGACCTAGGACGGAGCGGTGTGGCACCCCACTTCGAATATGATAAAAACGCCGCCCGTCGTGGGGCTCGAACCCACGACCCGGGCAGCCCCGCGCTCTAATCGCTGAGTTAGCTATGCTGCTGGTAAGTAGAGAACTAGGACTGAGTGGTGCGGTTTGTCACATAGAATACCCACAAAAGCGCAGCCCAACGTGGGGCTCGAACCCACGACCCCGGGATTAAGAGTCCCGTGCTCTACCGACTGAGCTAGCCGGGCTGATGCACGGCGGTGAGTGGAACCATGAGGGAGTGGTGCCGTGTCTCACATATGCTATCATAAAAGCATCGCGCAACGTGGGGCTCAAACCCACGACCCCGGGATTAAGAGCCCTGTGCTCTACCGACCGAGCCAGCTGGGCCGCGGGTGGCGCGCGATCCTCCATCACCAGCCGGGCAACTGCCGACAGACTGGGGAGCCGGATCATGCATTTCTGAAAACCTCAACGACTCCCATTCATTATAGCTTTGCAAACATGCCTTTTCTATGGGCGATGGCAGGTTCTCATGTATGGGCTCTGTATGACCAACGCAGTCGATGCGCCCGTAAACCCAAATAACCAACCAAGGTTCTCATGTTATGATTTGTACCACATGCGGAATGCTTTATAATGCTATTTTTACGGTAGGATCTTTAATTCGTCTACGTAATATGATAACTTGCAAGATAACTGCGTAATCAGAATACAAATCAAGACACAAATGCGGCCTGATAATAGCAGGTGTAAGTGTTGCAGCCAATAACATGCGGTAGGTATCCCTCATTTTATAAATATAACTAATGCCATATAATTAATGCTCTCACGGTGTGGCGTCTCACTTAGAACATCATAAAACCATCGCCCAACGCGGGGCTCGAACCCACGACCCCAGGATTAATATCCCCGTGTCCTAACGACTGAGCCAGCCGGGCTCCTCCTTGCGCGCGAGCCTTCATCACCAGCCGGGCAACTGCTGAAAGGACTGGGGAGCCTGGTTGTGCATTCCTGAAAATATCGGCAATTCGCATTCATTGTAGCTTTGCAAACATGCCTTCCCAATGGGCGCTGACAGGTTCTAATGCTATGATTTGTACCGCAGGCAGAATACTTTGGAATGCTGTTTTTCTTTACAGTAAGATCTTTACTCCATCTATGTAATACGATAACTTGCAAGATAACTACGCCATCAGAATACAAATGGAGACACAAATATAGCGAGGCTATTGACATGCTTCACAAGATATGCTGCCAGCAACGAGCAGTGAATATGGAAATATTGTGATTTTGACGCTACTCCCAGCTGAAGTACCATACTGGCTGGAGGTAGGTCATTCCTCGTTAATAGCAGGTGCAGGCGCTGCGGACAGCAACATATTGTGGGAATGCCTCACTCTGTAAATATAACTAATTCCATAAGTAGAGAAATGCTTCAATAGAACGATTGCGTCCTACAATGAAACAGTGAAGAGCAACAGCGGATAGAGCAGGGCAAGAAATAGCAGCTTCGCTCTGGTTTTCAACGATGGTTTATAGCCTGTTATGAACCGCCGATCAGTTGATCGGGGACATGGCTAGCTTCCGGCCGAAAACATTGGATGGGGTGGAGAAGAGATGGTGGCTTTATGGGGCAAGAACAAATAGTGAGGGACAATTTTCCGTATCAGGAGCATATGAAGATTGGGCACTGACTTCGGCGGCAATCTCCGCAGAGGATTCCTTAAAGGCATGGATTCTGATCCGGCATTTGGTATTTTTTTACGCCGGTTCCTCGTCGTCAGCAAGCACAGTGTCTATCAGCACGATCTGAATGTGATAAAACGATGAAAAGGTGGGCATACAACAGAGCGGCGTGCCACTCCCGCATATGGCATTACAAAACCATCGCCCAACGTGGGGCTCGAACCCACGACCCCGGGATTAAGAGTCCCGTGCTCTACCGACTGAGCTAGCCGGGCTGGAGGTAGAGGGTGGTGCTCCTGTGGACAGCCAGGCAACTACTGAAGAGAACTGGGGAGTCTGATCATATATACTTCTCTGAACATCTCAGTAATTCGCATTCGTGATAAGCTTTGTAAACGTCCCTTTCCTATAGGCACTGACAAATTCTCAGGCTATGATTTGTACCGTATGCGGAATGGGTTTTGCGCACCGAAGACACTCTGCTTCATGACATTTCCTGGGGTCTTCCCCCTTAATAATTGTCTGGCTACGCCCATGCTCATGGTTTCGAAACGAAAAATACGGTTCCTAGATGGGCCTTGTCTCCACTCGATTATTGGACGGCAACGCCGTTTCGCCGCACAAGCCTACGCTGGTTTGGGATGGCGAGAAGTGTACGGGTGTGCACCACCGACTCCACACCGCAGCACCTATGGTGAACTGCGACCAAGTGACGTGAAACGTGGGACGTCATCCGTGACCAGGGTCCCTGACTTCTCAAAACGATTGTGGGGTCGAATGTATGCAAGCAATGGGCAGTCACAAATACATCTGGCGGACCGCCCTACAGAGCACCGTGTTAAAAGTTGAAAATATTTGGATGGCAGTCAACATTGTATGAGGGGGCAAGACCCTTAAAAAGAATACAAATCCGCATATATTCCCGGGTCCAAGTGGTCGTGTAATGACAGGCAAGGCAATGTCAGAAAATGACATCTGATGTTACCTGGGGGAAACGGCACGGGAACTTCCCCAAAGTTCTGGACGAAAGTGACATTTTGAAGCTGATTCCTTCCATGCCACACCCGTCGAGCCAACGTTAAGCCCCTCCAGAGATGGTGGAGGGAGCGCCGCGTGCGCCTCTGGCCCGGTTCCCGCGCCCGCGGAGTCAGTGGCGTGCGGCATCATGCCCCGGTGGGTGGCCGCCTGACGTGGCCGACACGCTGACAGGCGGACCTGTCACGGCCGCCGGTCACGTGTCAGCCGTCTCCCCTCCCGGCCGGCGCCGGCCGACCTGCCCATCTCTATTCCGGCCGGCCGCCGGTTGGCCGCTAATGAATATACGGGCGCCTCGCCGCAAAATTACACGGACGGCCCGGCCGGCCGTCGGCGCATCCCGCCGCAACGTAACGCGTCGCGGCGCACTCGTCAATAACCGGACCGCCACGAAATTACCGCTCATTTGCATAAAAAGCCAGTTTGTGTGACGTGGCGTCTGAGCGATCCCGTGTCACGGCGGACAACAACAAAGGCGCCGCCCTAATGAGATAAGGCGGGCGGCCGATTCGTTACGCCGTCGCTGACGTCATCCATCACGTCACAGATGGCCGGCCGTCGCGTTGTCATGGAGATGAGATGCGTGGCAGCGGCGCGATAGCCATCGCCAGGACGCGGGACATCTCAGAATGTGGTCCGCGTCGTGGCCGGGGGGAGCCGCAGACTTCAGCCCTGCAAAATTACAGGAGCGGCCACCGTATATCTATCGGATTACATGTAACAGACACAATGCGACTTTTTCAGTTGGCAAAGCCCCGGTTGGTGAAATATGCTGGTCTTTTTTCTGATGCCTGAAGATTATGACACCGAAGCTGCACTAAAATCATGCACTCCCACGCTTGATATTGGTTAGCTTTGATCGCCTATTTGATCTATATTTGATTGCCTATATTTGATCGCCTATATCATTTGCATGCGATTTTCCTACAAATACACAAGAACTGAAAATAAAAGCCACGCAGAAATTAAGTAATATGGGGAGCTTTTGAAGGCCGCTGTCTCGTCAAGCCGCATCATTGACTACTGCTAGTTGCGGGAATATGTGATGTCCAGGAAGTTACGGCTGCTACGGGTCATCGCCCGCGGACGACACGAACCGCGACTCAGGCGGCAGGCTGCCAGCCGATAAAACGGTAGCCTGTGACAGCTCTCACCTGTGGCCGTTGCCATGACAATGTGACGCCAGTAAATTATGTGTGACGGGCTTGATGGCTAGGTTCGACGAATAGTGTTCAACAACTTCTTTGTTTGCAACAATTTAGTTCAAAGTGGTTTTAGCAGCATCATTTACAGCTACATTAAGATGAAATTGAACAAAGTCCAAAAAGGTGAACATTTGCATTGCGTTTTTGTTGCTTGCATATCAAAAGTAAAAGACTGTCGATGTTTCGTGTCGATAAAGTACACATTAGCATGAGCCGAAGTGTGAACACTGGGCGCAAAAGTGAAATGGGAGGGGGATGGAGGAAGAGGAGAATGGGAAGAGGATGGTTTCGAACTTCGAAGCTGAGTTTCTCTTCACATCGGCTCGTTCGATGGACCGCGTTCCATCGGATCGTAGGCCTCAGTATATTAGTTTGTATACTCGCAGCGTACTAGTCATGCTCGCTTGCATACTCGCAATATACTCGTCATATACTCATTTGCATGCTCGCGGCATACTCGTCAACACTCATTTCCATGCTCGCAGTATGCTCAGCATATACTCCCCTGTATACTCGTAGTATGCTCGTCATATACTCCATTGTATACTAGCAGTATAGTCCCTTGTATACTCACAGTATACTCGTCATATACTCGCTTTCAATCTCGCAGTATACTCATCATACACTCGTCTGTGCAATTTTCCGCCCGTCCAATGAGCATTTCTGAAAATGGATCGGCGCAGAAATGCCGCCGAGGGCCCTCTTCAGCTTCACCTAAGTCATTGGTGTGGTGAGTTTTGCTCTTCGGGTTTCGCGTCTTTAGAGCGTTGGCACGACTATGACATGCTGGGTGTGTGCTTACCCAGTGCCGATGCAAGCAAGATGATTCCCAGATGGCACTCAGCCTGTATTGATGGGGTAATCTAGTATTTATGGGAGCCAATAGATCTCACTCGGCCAGCTGTAAGTAATCAAACAAGCAGAACTTGAGCCCTGGCTGGAAACCGGCCTTGGCTCCCCGCCGTCACTACTCCATGCATGGGCGGATACAGAAAAAAGAAGTATGTTTTCACAAAAAGAAATACGTGGTGAAGCAGGGACAGCTTTCGGGGTACGAAACGTGCCGAAAATGTTCGTCATTGTCTGGTAGAAAATTCAAAATGTCTTCTTTGATCTGATGTACGTTTGGTTGAGAAGTGAGCGGGGAGGGCGGCCTCCCTCGACTGCGCCTCTGAACCCCCCCCCCCATACTTGAGGGAAGTCTCCAGTGCGCCTCTGGCCTCCCATACTTGAGGGAAGTCTCCAGCGACTCCCCTGGCCTCCCATACTTAAGGGAAGTCTCCAGAGCGCCTTTGGCCTCCCATACTTGAGGACAGTCTCCAGTGACCCAGCCGGGTGCATTCTGTGCACCCGGCTGGACTCGGCCCGTAACACGGTCGAGTGACGTCGCCGTCAGCTGACTAAAAATCAGCTGACTGGTGGTGAGTTGGATACCTTGATATGAGAAAAAGTTTGCAGGAGTAAAAATTGAAGACTTTCCATGTATGCAGGACGTATGAAAAGTACTGAAAATGTTCGATATTCGAAATAAGTAGTCCTGTTATTAGTGTTAATAGCAACGACTGACATCGATCAAAGATCAAAAGACACCTCAAACACCATACCAATGTTGTGTACGACGATTTCTCGTGGCTATGGAACATTTTGTGTTTTTTGCGTCCAGTGTAATCATGTAATCAGGTGCGAACTAGCTTAAAATAGTGTCGATGTAGATAAATTCCTGGCTACCACGTTGTGCCGGCTTGGTTCATAGTGCTGCTCTCTGCACTAAATTATTTCTTATTTAGTGCTACTATGCATTATTTAAATCTTGGAACAGGTTTGTTAATGTTAAAGTTGACACTTCAAAAATAGCCTAATACAAAGTTGTAAAATGTTGGATTACAATTTGACAAGTAACTAATTGCATTCCAGTTATAAGGTATATTGCTATAACACAGTGATGTGATAAGGGAAGTGTTATACCTCGTATCTGACATATGAGGTAAGCTAAGATAGCAGGCGAGGCAAACTAGTCTCATCGACCAATTCATCAGATTCACAGAGGCGTTTGGTACATTGTATGGCACACACCGAATCAAGTTTAGTGTTCTTTGAGATTAAATCATTTTTACCACTGTCTCATAAGGACATTCTACAACAGTTGCACCCAATGTGAAGTTCCAGAACCATGCAAATTGGGTAAGCTTTGTTATCCCATTTGTCATTGACAAGTCCCTGTCGGTTTTACTTTCAGGTTATCATACTTTCCTGGCGTGCCACCTTCCTCCTAAATATTGCTTTTCCTCACAAATATAACTTGCTGTTCCTGAATGCGTATGGAGGGCATTATGGCTCTCTGAAATCGACAAGAGCGCCCGAGACTACAGAGTGCAGTCGGTGTCATTGAAGACTTTTGGGACCATTACGGTACCTTCTATTAAGACCCATTGAGAGAATAAAGCGAAGCACAAGGTCGCCGCTTGACATCCGCTCCTTCAAACAATTGTCACACTCGGCCGCGCCAGCCATTCATAAGCAGTTGTGGGGCGTCCGCCTGTGCCCTGCTCTGGGTGGCTGCCAGCCGGCCCCGGCCGTGACACGGCCCGAGGCGAGCCTGTTCCTCACCCCACTCCGCCCACCTCGGGCCGCGAGCCGCCAGCCCGCTCCCCTCCTGTTTGTTATTTAACCGAGGTGAGTAATGACGGGGCGGCAGGCATTAATAACCA
The DNA here is from genome assembly GCA_034440575.1 of Imbricaverruca yamaguchii. Classification (NCBI taxonomy): domain Eukaryota; kingdom Metazoa; phylum Arthropoda; class Thecostraca; family Neoverrucidae; genus Imbricaverruca; species Imbricaverruca yamaguchii. The sequence continues at coordinate 54,307 of JAOTOL010000802.1, read as the reverse complement.
TCTGGAGAGTCGGTCGTTATTTATTGTTGCCCCGGCGGCGAGTAGTGACGTCGCAGAGTCGGGCGGAGAGCAGAGTTGGTTGGTTATTTGGGCTTTCGGGCGCATCGACTGCGTTGGTCATACAGCGCCCATATAGGAGAGCAGAGTAGAACAGAGCAGAGCATGGCAGAACAGAGCAGAGCATGGTAGAACAGAGAAGAGCTTGGCAGAACACAGCAGAGCATGGCAGAACAGAGCAGAGCAGAGTAGAACAGAGCAGAGCATGGCAGAACAGAGCAGAGCATGGCAGAACAGAGCAGAGCATGGCAGAGCAGAGCAGAGCAGAGTAGAACAGAGCAGAGCATGGCAGAACAGAGCAGAGCGCGGCAGAACAGAGCAGAGCATGGCAGAACAGAGAAGAGCGTGGCAGAACAGAGCAGAGCATGGAAGAACAGAGCAGAACATGGCAGAACAGAGCAGAGCATGGCAGAACAGAGAAGAGCATGGCAGAACAGAGAAGAGCGTGGCAGAACAGAGCAGAGCGTGGCAGAACAGAACAGAGCATGGCAGAACCGAGCACAGCGCGGCAGAACAGAATAGAGCAGAGCAGAACAGAGCAGAACATGGCAGAACAGAGCAGAGCATGGCAGAACCGAGCAGAGCGCGGCAGAACAGAACAGAGCAGAGCATGGCAGAGCAGAGCAGAGCATGGCAGAACAGAGAAGAGTGTGGCAGAACAGAGAAGAGCGCAGCAGAGCAGAGCAGAACAGAACAGAGCAGAGCATGGCAGAACAGAGCAGAACGTGGTAGAACAGAGCAGAGCGCGGCAGAACAGAGCATAAAGGCATAAAGACATAAAATGTTAGTACATCTATGAGCCACAAGGGCCCTTCATGGTTGCACTCTGTACACTGAACCCGTTGCACACCAAATCTGGCAATCAGCCCTCCCTGTAATACTGAAAAGCAAGCCCTCTATTCTTATAATGATTGTCTATGTTGTTTTTAAAGATGTTCAATGTGCTGCTACTGACAATGTTTTCTGGCAGCTGGTTCCAGTGTTCTACTACCCTGTTGGTGAAGAAAGTCTGCCTTAACCTTGTTCTGCTGTGGTTAACTTTAATTTTGAATTTATGACCTCTAATTGCATCATTTCTGTTCAATTCAAACATTTCCCCAAGATAACCCCTCTCCAGACCATGGACAAATTTAAAGACCTGGATGAGATCTCCTCTCAGCCTTCTATATCTAAGTGAAAACGTATTCAATTTCTTTAATCTTTCCTCATATGCCAGGTTGCTTATTCCATTAACCATTTTTGTAGCCCTCCTTTGTACTCTCTCTAAAAGCCAACAATCTTTTTCATAGCTAGGAGACCAAGCTTGGATGCAGTATTCCAAATGTGGCCTGACATATGCACAGTAAAGCTTCCTGATGACTTCCTCACTTCTGTATGATACATTCCTATTTATTGCCCCGATGGCAGATCAGTGCAGAACGTGGCAGAACACAACACAGCAGAGCAGAGCAGAGCAGAGCCTAGCACAATAGAGGCATGAGCGCCTTCGGTGTAAGCATTTGCTTGACCAGGGGGAAGCACTCAACCTTTACAGGGGGTTGGGAGGGGGCTCCTCTAGACCAGGAGCCCCTTCCGGGTCCTGGCGGTGGACAGTCATCCACTTTGGTTCCCTGGATCTGCCTCTGACTGCCGGCAAATGTGCGTCCAAGTAAATGTGTGTAGGCGCAAATGCACCGAAAACGGCTTCACGACCCGAAGCGTGCGTGTGCCATTTGGTAACTTCCCTCTCACATGAAGTGATGTGCCTCCGTCAGAAAAATTATCGCAAGGAGTTTTCAAGAGCTTAAGAGATACTACAATCGTAGCAGATAACATGGAAACATCCTCCTGTGAACATTCCCATCATTGTCAATGAATGCACCGGGCATAAAATTGCGTGTAACGTGTATCATTACTTATTTTATTTCCACGTGTATAAAAAGGTATCGCGAATTCTTTCCAGGATGGCTTTATGGACCCGGTACCTCACACTGTATCACAAATTCCGTGATGATGGTGATAATGGTGATGATGATGTTGATGATCATGCTGATAACAACTCGACAGAATGTTTGGTATCAGAGCTCGAGATTTCTCACGAGGCTAATGATCCAAGTCCTTATTTTGAGACATATTTTCAGATCGAATAGGAAAAATGACAACTTAACATTACCTGTGCACCAAACCATGGGCCTTCATACTTCTCCTCCCCTCCCAACCCCACCCCCCTGGATCTACAGCCATGCTTCTCATCGTTTTCTTTGAGGGATGGCACGTGTCGCTGTGGTGCCCCACAGCTGCCCGGTCTGGAGCCTGGATGAGGATGGTGCGTGATGGATGCGAGCACGTGAACTGCTGCAGGAGGAATGTCGACCATTTCCTGCCCCCGACACCTCTGACCTCCGACCATTCATCAGCACATTGTGACACTGGAATTGCGTAGCGGGCCGAAGCGGGTGGGGTGGTGGTGCGAGGGGGCACTGAGGAAATGTGTCCCCCCACTCTCCATGGAGAGATGGCGCTCTCTGACACGGAAATCCGTCCCTTCGTGATGACTCGAGTGCTCCCTCCCCCTTCGCGCTTAACGGATTTGTAGCCCACGACTTTCAGAGAAAAGGCGTGGGAATTTTTCCACTGAAGACGCTTCTCCCTGGATCCACAGTCGGTACAAATACCAGTACCAATGCAGTACAAATTGACCTGCTGTCAGATGCTGTTCAGGCTGCGTTGAGGATCGGCCAGGAGTCGGCCCGCCTGCCGCGGGCGTCGGTGACCTGTGGCGGTTGGTGACCTGTATTGGGGACCTGTGGTGGCTGGTGACCTGTTGTGGCTGGTGTCCTGTGGTGGCTGGTGACCTGTGGCGGCTGGTGACCTGTGGTGGCGGCTGGTGACCTGTGGAGGCTGGTGACATGTGGTGGCTGGTGACATGTGGTGGTGGCTGGTGACCTGTGATGGCGGGTGGTGACCTATGGTGGCTGGTGACCTGTGGCGGCTGGTGAACAGCTCTGATCGGCAGATGCTCGCAGCGGCGACGGCCGCTCCGGGACAGCCAATCAGCGACGCCGGACAGCGCCGTCTATCGCGCCATCGCCAGTCGAGGGCGCGGAATGCAGAAGAAAGCTGTCGGCGGCTGCCGAGTCGCCGCCGAGTCTGCGGCAGATGAGGCGCACAGCCCGGACCGGAGTGGCGCGGACCGGCTGCATGGCGTACCCGGAGACAGGGGAGAACATACACTGGCCCGGCAGCGCCGTAGCCACGACCAGGTCCGCCCGCCACGTGAGGTCACTATCCACGGCATCACAAGCGCGATATGCTATATATATATATATATATATATATATATATATATATATATATATATATACGTATATATATATATATATATATATATCAGCATATAAAAGCAACGCTTCCCTGCTCATTAGCTCCCTCATGTTCTGACATGTTGACATGTTCTGATTCCAGAATTACCGTGTTTCGAATGGGGAGCTCACATTGTTGGAGCCGTTTCGTGATAAGGCTCAGGTGCAGGTGTTCATCAGATATAGGTGCCCCGTCACGAAGGCTGAAGTCATAAAGTGTTCAGACGTAGCAACAGCCACAGGAACCCATCCAGAAAGGTTCGTCGCCAATCGCCTGGATAGAAATGCTGTTGGAACACTGATGAAGCTTGCAGATAAATGAGTGTAATCCACATAAGGGTAAAGACAACGGAATATATTTGTGCTATTTAGCTTATATTTGGTGAGCGTTGCGATGTTCTGCATGAGTGCCAGTTATTTGTTTTCGGTAGGGTATTAACTGGCATTGGCGGTAATTCGTTGTCCTTCAGACGACCAATGGACAAGATTCACGTAATTGGTATTTTGTTGCAACACAAAACGTTTGTAGTATTTCATATATAAAATTGAAGTATTTTGCTCATAGGTGTATTTCATACCCAATTAAATGATTTCAGTTAAGTGTTGTCTTCGATTAAAAAACCTACTCGCGGTGATGACGTCAGATATGTCGTGCCTCGAGGCGGCCAAGCCAGAGACCCGGAGTCGCGTCATGGAGAACAAGGTGAATGCTTGTGGCACTAAGCCGAGCGATTTTCAAGAAAATATAAAGCTCGAAAGGGTAAATAATATATTATGGTGGTAATGCAAAAGCCAACCTTTCTCCTCAAATATAGGGCATTTGGGTGTCGTGTGAACAAACGGCAAATGTTTGTACAATATATTTGAGTAACATGTGCGAAATAATTGGAAGGGCCATTGCATATATTATATATGCCTCAGCCGGTACATGCCTGTGTACAAGTATATACAGGTATATAGTAATATAGACTCAGTGTCCATAACCTACGTCTTTTCGATGTGGTACAGGTTTTCAAGTTCATATTTTTTGGTGCATGGAATGCCAGGCATGATGTGGAATTGTAATGAGTTATCTTGGAAGATGTTAATTGTCATGGTGTAGTAGTTAATGCAATAAATTATCAATAAATGTAGGAAGACATGATGCTCTCCAAAGGTGTAGGCTTGTGTGATCAATCATACTTTGATATACGGCGATCACAGGACCATCTCGGCGCAGCATCGTTCCACAGCTTCCTCATCTTGTCTGAACTCGGAAGGCCGATGAATATCGTGTCTGGCTCACTAAAAGTTGTAAGTTTATACCTTGGCATAAAGCAATTATAACAGAGGCGTTTTCTGCGATACATTGTCACCTGACGGTGGGATGCTATTTAAGCTAAAAGAGTCACGATTAATCTAAACTCGGCGGCGTCCTATACGCAAAACTGAATGCCCGGCAGTCGACCTTCCCCACCCACGACATACATGACGTCACAGGTATTTTGACCAATCACAAAGTGAAGCATTCTGAAGTAATTTTTGAATTATTCATGTGCTTTAAGGAATTTTACAAATAAATGAATGCCACCATCGTGTTTAGAATAAAAAATCACTAGTGAAACTTGAAGAAAAAAAGCGGTTTGTCCCGACATGAAACATGTCCATTCAATGTTCTCGTGGAACGGTCAGCTGATACTGTGCTGATACTGTGCTGATACTGTGACTGCCGGTGACAAAGCGGCGCCACAGATTTTCGATCGGGAGAGGGGGCGGGGGCGAAAGGAGGGTTTGGTCAAATCACCTTTGTGCACGAAACCTCCGAAATTGCACATACACGAAACCTCCGAAATCCGACCTTCTTCAGATTACAAGAAAGAAGGCGTATTTTACATGTCTACACCATTCGCTCTTGTGAGAAAAAACTCGCATCGATGCGGTGTGAGTAACAAACTTCGGCATTTATTTGTGTGCGCGGTATGCCAAGATTGCTCGTCTGTTCTGCCTGCGCTGGCCTGCTGCACCATTTGTTCGGCACGTTCCTGACTGACACCCATCGGTCGTGTCGGCGGTCATAAAACAGTCCACACTACTCATGATTGGTTCATTTCAGGCACAGTCGTGCACATTGCGGGCCGTATTACGGAATAGTCGGGCGAAACGGGTGGCCAGCTTATGGCCAGGCGCTGTGTTGGACGCGTCCCAAGGCAGGTCTTGCCCGACTGCCAGACGAGCGTCACGTGACCACCCCTGGGGACACCGATCACGAATGTCATCCGGTCACGTGCTGCGTGTACTGCTGCTGCGCCTCTGGCCACGTGCCAGGTGAGCTGGTACTGCACCTCTGGCCACGTGCCAGGTGAACTGGTGCTGCACCTCTGGCCACGTGCCAGGTGAGCTGGTGCTGCACCTCTGGCCACGTGCCAGGTGAGCTGGTGCTGCACCTCTGGCCACGTGCCAGGTGAGCTGGTGCTGCACCCCTGACCACGTGCTAGGTGAACTGCTGCTGCACCTCTGGCCACGTGCCAGGTGAGCTGGTGCTGCACCCCTGACCACGTGTTAGGTGAGCTGGTACTGCACCTCTGGCCACGTGCCAGGTGAACTGGTGCTGCACCTCTGGCCACGTGCCAGGTGAGCTGGTGCTGCACCTCTGGCCACGTGCCAGGTGAACTGCTGCTGCACCTCTGGCCACGTGCCAGGTGAGCTGGTACTGCACCTCTGGCCACGTGCCAGGTGAGCTGGTGCTGCACCTCTGGCCACGTGCTGCGTGTGCTGCTGTTGCACCTCTGGCCACGTGCCAGGTGAGCTAGTACTGCACCTCTGGCCACGTGCCAGGTGAGCTGGTGCTGCACCTCTGGCCACGTGCTGCGTGTCTGCTGTTGCACCTCTGGCCACGTGCCAGGTGAGCTGGTACTGCACCTCTGGCCACGTGCCAGGTGAGCTGGTGCTGCACCTCTGGCCACGTGCCAGGTGAGCTGGTACTGCACCTCTGGCCACGTGCCAGGTGAACTGGTGCTGCACCTCTGGCCACGTGCCAGGTGAGCTGGTGCTGCGCCTCCGGCCACGTGCTGGGGTGAACTGTCGGAGTTGGGAAGGACGTCGCTGACACAACCAGAGACTCTACTGCAACTCTGGTGAATAAAGGATTCTTGGAATGCCACTCAGGTCTGGATGACCATGTGTTCCGTTACGCAGTTCTGGAACGAGATGCTTACGTCATGAATATGCTCAGGTTTACATTTACGCCTCGTTGAATTTAGCAACGTACTGCGTGTGTATACCCTGTCTCGCGAGACTTACGAACTTCCGGCAAACGCCGTGCCATGGAAAGATTAGCTTTGAAATATTCCACCCTACTTGCAACACGTAAAGCTTCGATTGGTCTACGAGCTTAGCCACAGATGCGGAAGTACACAAGCAATGAATATAACATGCATGGCATGCGCCTGGCATCAGGAACGTCATATAACAATCCCCAAATTGAGCGCCTGGAATACCTCAAAAGTACATACATAGTTTTTCAAAGTGTCGGCCATCTTCCACGAGGTTGGCTTGTGCCATATAATAAATTGATGACGATTTGCAATGCCAACGCTCCATTGAATACACGTCAACACAACATACATACGCTGGTTGCACATATGTGAAGGCATCTAAACATAGCATATCATAAACACAAGCTGACATTCATGTCTTCAGTGGCTCGGCCCTAGAGGCAGTCCGCCGTGCAAGAGCAGGGCATGACCATTCGACTGCTTGCTATGGATTCTCTATCTTTAATGTGAGCTGTTTCGAGTATTTTCACTTGTCTACTGTGAAGATATGTTGCCAGTTTATTCACGGTGTCAGGCGTGGATCCAGAAGCCTTGCTAGGAATGGAGGTATTGAGTACAAAAATTATCACATTTCGAAACCATCATCAGATTTGAACTGCTTGCATTTTTTCGGTCCTGTTGAAGGCAATATTTATGGCATACAATTTTCGTATATTTCAAAGGAAAATTCCAATTTAGTGCAAACTTTCAGCCAAAATCGGCCTCCAGTGGGGTCGGGGGAGAGCGTGCCCCCCCCCTCTCAGATGCGTCCATGTGACGTCATTAGCACTCGCGTTAATGTGCTTCGTTCTCATTCACTGTGCTCCGTTCTCATTTACTGTGCTTGTCCTCATTTGATGCTCCGCCTCCTGGATGCAAAATCATTCGACGTGCTGGTGTTGTGGTGTGCGAAATGTATGCATGAGTCTGGGCGGCGCACATATTTGCCGATGGGGCCGGCGAACTCATACCCTACATTGGTATGGGGTCGGCGAACTCCTACCCTACATTGGTATAGGGCCGGCGAACTCCTACCCTACATTGGTATGGGGTCGGTGAACTCTTACCCTACATTGGTATGGGGCCGGCGAACTCCTGCCCTGCATTGGTATGGGGTCGGCGAACTCCTACCCTACATTGGTATGGGGTCAGCGAACTCCTACCTACATTGATATGGGGCAACCTACCCTACATTGGTATGGGGCCGGCGAACTCCTACCTACATTGGTATGGGGCCGGCGAACTCCTACCCTACATTGGTATGGTGGTATGGGCCGGCGAACTCCTATACCCTACATTGGTATGGGGCCGGCGAACTCCTACCCTACATTGGTATGGGGCCGGCTAACTCCTACCCTACATTGGTATGGGGCCGGTGAACTCCTGCACTACATTGGTATGGGGTCGGCTATCTGCTACCCTACATTGGTATGGGGCCGGCGAACTCCTACCCTACATTGGTATGGGGTCGGCTATCTCCTACCCTACATTGGTATGGGGTCGGCGAACTCCTACCCTACATTGGTATGGGGCCGGCGAACTCCTACCCTACATTGGTATGGGGCCGGCGAACTCCTGCCCTGCATTGGTATGGGGTCGGCGAACTCCTACCCTACATTGGTATGGGTAAACTCCTACCCTACATTGGTATGGGGTCGGCGAACTCCTACCCTACATTGGTATGGGGCCGGCAACTCCTACATTGTATGGGGCCGGCTAACTCCTACCCTACATTGGTATGGGGCCGGCGAACTCCTACCCTACATTGGTATGGGGTCGGCGAACTCCTACCCTACATTGGTATGGGGCCGGCGAACTCCTACCCTACATTGGTATGGGGCCGGCGAACTCCTACCCTACATTGGTATGGGGCCGGCGAACTCCTGCCCTGCATTGGTATGGGGTCGGCGAACTCCTACCCTACATTGGTATGGGGTCAGCGAACTCCTACACTACATTGGTATGGGGCCGGCGAACTCCTACCCTACATTGGTATGGGGCCGGCGAACTCCTACCCTACATTGGTATGGGGCCGGTGAACTCTCCTACCCTACATTGGTATGGGGCCGGCGAACTCCTGCCCTGCATTGGTATGGGGTCGGCGAACTCCTACCCTACATTGGTATGGGGTCAGCGAACTCCTACACTACATTGGTATGGGGCCGGCGAACTCCTACCCTACATTGGTATGGGGTCAAAACTCCTACCCTACATTGGTATGGGGCGAACTCCTGCCCTACATTGGTATGGGGCCATTGTATGGGGCCGGCGAACTCCTACCCTACATTGGTATGGGGTCGGCGAACTCCTACACTACATTGGTATGGGGCCGGCGAACTCCTACCCTACATTGGTATGGGGCCGGCGAACTCCTACCCTACATTGGTATGGGGTCGGCGAACTCCTACACTACATTGGTATGGGGCCGGCGAACTCCTACTCTACATTGATATGGGGCTGGTAAACTCCTACCCTACATTGGTATGGGGCCGGCAACTCCTACCCTACATTGGTATGGGGCCGGCGAACTCCTACACTACATTGGTATGGGGCCGGCTATCTCCTACCCTACATTGGTATGGGGCCGGCGAACTCCTACCCTACATTGGTATGGGGCCGGCTATCTCCTACCCTACATTGGTATGGGGCCGGCGAACTCCTACCCTACATTGGTATGGGGTCGGCTATCTCCTACCCTACATTGGTATGGGGCCGGCTATCTCCTACCCTACATTGGTATGGGGCCGGCTAACTCCTACCCTACATTGGTATGGGGCCGGCTATCTCCTACCCTACATTGGTATGGGGCCGGCGAACTCCTACCCTACATTGGTATGGGGCCGGCTATCTCCTACCCTACATTGGTATGGGGCCGGCTAACTCCTACCCTACATTGGTATGGGGCCGGCTATCTCCTACCCTACATTGGTATGGGGCCGGCTATCTCCTACCCTACATTGGTATGGGGCCGGCGAACTCCTACCCTACATTGGTATGGGGCCTACATTGGTATGGGGCCGGCTAACTCCTACCCTACATTGGTATGGGGCCGGCTATCTCCTACCCTACATTGGTATGGGGCCGGCTATCTCCTACCCTACATTGGTATGGGGCCGGCGAACTCCTACCCTACATTGGTATGGGGCCGGCTATCTCCTACCCTACATTGGTATGGGGCCGGCTATCTCCTACCCTACATTGGTATGGGGCCGGCTATCTCCTACCCTACATTGGTATGGGGCCGGCTATCTCCTACCCTACATTGGTATGGGGCCGGCGAACTCCTACCCTACATTGGTATGGGGCCGGCTATCTCCTACCCTACATTGGTATGGGGCCGGCTATCTCCTACCCTACATTGGTATGGGGCCGGCGATCTCCTACCCTACATTGGTATGGGGCCGGCTATCTCCTACCCTACATTGGTATGGGGCCGGCTATCTCCTACCCTACATTGGTATGGGGCCGGCGAACTCCTACCCTACATTGGTATGGGGTCGGCTATCTCCTACCCTACATTGGTATGGGGCCGGCGAACTCCTACCCTACATTGGTATGGGGCCGGCGGATCCTCCTACCCTACATTGGTATGGGGCCGGCGAACTCCTACCCTACATTGGTATGGGGCCGGCTATCTCCTACCCTACATTGGTATGGGGCCGGCTATCTCCTACCCTACATTGGTATGGGGCCGGCGAACTCCTACCCTTTACATTCATAGTGCCCTTTCCGCTGCACATCATAAGTTAAGCATTAATTTAGAACACACGGTTTATCGCTATGCCACTTTCAAAAGCTCCGGTACGACATACTCATGCTTAGACAAATTTCCATGCATTTTGATTTGCAACACTACACCGGTAACAAAGCATGTTTCAAAGTAGATGTTTCTTCAGCACACCTTATGACGGGAATGTGAAGAAGAACATTTGGCGATAGTTCCAATTACACCTCCATATCCCTAAAGCAACACACGGTTGTCTTCCCCTGCTTAGCACTGAAGCATTTCAAGGTGTGAGTAACGCTTCCAGGAGCACGTGACGCACCGTGCTGTGACATGAGTTGAGAGCAGTGTTGCTCTTGGTGAGACATTCCTGTGCTTGCTGTGTTGCGTAAGGCGGTCTATCGGCGCACCCTGCCTGAGATGAATAGCTAAACGTCCGGAGAGAGGATGCTGTAGTGAGAACATTGCAGCGTACAAGACGAAGCCTGCAGTCCTCGCGTGGACAACAGTCTGCGCTGCAGTCAACGCACGTGTTTTGCAGTCTTCGCTGCAGTCAACGCACGTGTTTTGCAGTCTTCGCTACAAAACACTTGCGTTGATATTATTTCATGCATGACCCTTCATCAGTTCAATGCATGGAGAGGAATGCGTTGTGAAAGTACAAATGGACAAGGGGTTTGGATCCAGCGTCAGTGGGCGTGATGATTCCATTGTGAACATGAGCGTAGGTTTCTTACAATTATTTGGGGTCGCAATATATGAAGACAATGGGCGTGCCCAAATGGATTACGGATACCATATAGCGTCCCATGTTAAGAGTATAAATTATTTGAGGGGGCACAGCCAACATTGGGGAATAAGAGAGGGGGACGGGCAAGTGCTCTCCCACAAGCATAGAAAGCAAACCCTGCAATCAGCGACCCCTGATTGTGAGCCGATGTTTAGTGTGACCCCTCTCCCGGTATAATTACATGTGTATACATTATTAGCTTTTTTAATCTGCACAGTTCATCACGAGCAGGCTCGCAGGTTGAGCAGTGGATACGGGCACAACTAAAACATGCACGCGTTATGTTTCACTTGTGCGAATCAGGAGACTCACTTTCCTCTTCCATGTCAGTCACGCCAACAGGGGGGGGTTATCATCCGATATCTTGAAGGAACATCAATCTTGGAGAACCGAGAGACGAAATCGTGAAACGACATTTCCGGAAGCGGACTATAACTAAGTTAGTCTCTTGTATAGCGGACTATAACTAAGTTAGTCTCTTGTATAGCGGACTATAACTAAGTTAGTCTCTTGTATAGCGGACTATAACTAAGTTAGTCTCTTGTATAGCGGACTATAACTAAGTTAGTCTCTTGTATAGCGGACTATAACTAAGTTAGTCTCTTGTATAGCGGACTATAACTAAGTTAGTCTCTTGTATAGCGGACTATAACTAAGTTAGTCTCTTGTATAGCGGACTATAACTAAGGTTAGTCTCTTGTATAGCGGACTATAACTAAGTTAGTCTCTTTTGTATAGCGGACTATAACTAAGATTAGTCTCTTGTATAGCGGACTATAACTAAGTTAGTCTCTTGTTAAATCGGGGGACACATGAAGGTTTTTTGTTTCCATAGGGACACACGAAGGGACACATGAAGGTTTTTTGTCTAGGAACACATGAAGGGACCATGCGCTTTTGTTTCCATAGGGACACATGAAAACGGTTTTTTGTTTCCATAGGAACACACGAAGGGACACATGAAGGTTTTTGTTTCCATAGGGACACACGAAGGGACACATGAAGGTTTTTGTTTCCATAGGGACACACGAAGGGACACATGAAGGTTTTTGTTTCCATAGGGACACATGAAGGGACGCATGAAGGTTTTTGTTTCCATAGGGACACACGAAGGGACACATGAAATCGTGGAGAAGCCGCTTCATGTGGGGCCGCGGTTGCTCAGTTGGTAGGGCGTCTGACTCTTTATCGCAAGATTGCGGGTTTGAATCGCAGTTGGAAGAGCGTCTGACTCTTTGTGGGTTTGAGGGTCCGAATCTCACAACCGACGGCACTACCGAGTCCACCCACGACCAATCGGCGTGAGAGGTTGGCGACGCTACGTGACCTAGCGGTTGAATGCGTCGTAAAAGAACCCCAGGTTCATATTCTGCAGTCGTTTTATGTCAGATGCCGATCATCTAATTATCAGATGGTAGCTGACAAGACTGTCAATGCCACGGGTTGTTCAATGGAGGAAAACCAAATGCGCTTTAGCATTCTCCTGCATGGAGGAAAAACTACACTGAAAAAGATAGGTGAGGAGATTATATATTGTCTGGTAATAGCAGACATTCTCATTTTCCCTATTAAAATTAGACCACACAAGACGAGCAATCTGTCCACAATATGCTGAGAACACCATTATCAGAAGAGAATGCCAGTGTGTTGAGGCTCCTAATGTACTTATGTGAAGCCACTTTCAAGACTCAGACAGGAAAATATTGTGCAGTCTAAAGTGAAACTATTCCGACTGAGAACAGCAAGTTGTCTCAATTTAAACAGCTAGGTTCAATTGAGACCAGTCCCATGTGTCACCATTCATCAGCACCCCATTTATCATGTTACTAGCGTCGCCTGATCTCGGCTCGGTACCGGACCGCATTGCATCACAAACAGCGTAATAGTCCCTTCGTGAATCGCAAATGTACTGGTGGAAGACCGCTTCGAAGTCTCAACAAGTAGAACCATTGTTTCTCGCATCGTGTGCGCTGTGAAGTTCATCAGCCCAGCCACATTGGACTGATAGTACTGAACGGAGCACGGAGCAGACGGTGACGCAACCGCGGCTTTCGCGCGCTTCGGCTGTCGACTTGTCTGGGTTTTGCGCCGTCGATTGTGTCCGAGTGTCAGTGCGTGTCATCTGTATCAGTCCCGTGTCACTGTGTCAGTGTCGATCTCTCCGGGCGGCCGAACTGCCGACTTCCGGCGGCTGGTGCCCGCCGGACGGCCAGCTGATGGATTGGATCGACGGTCGCCCGACTCAGCTGAGCTGTCCTCAGCACCGCCAGTGCCACGACTGAGCTGCAGCTGTCCTCAGCACCGCCAGTGCCACGACTCAGCTGCAGCTGTCCCCAGCACCGCCAGTGCCACGACTCAGCTGAGCTGTCCTCAGCACCGCCAGTGCCACGACTGAGCTGCAGCTGTCCTCAGCACCGCCAGTGCCACGACTTGCCAGCACCGCCAGTGCCTCAGCTGCAGCTGTCCTCAGCACCGCCAGTGCCACGACTACGCAGCTGTCCTCACACCGCCAGTGCCACGACTCACTGTCTCAGCACCGCCAGTGCCACGACTGAGCTGCAGCTGTCCTCAGCCCCCCAGTGCCACGACTCAGCTGTCCTCAGCACCGCCAGTGCCACGACTCAGCTGAGCTGTCCTCAGCACCGCCAGTGCCACGACTGAGCTGCAGCTGTCCTCAGCACCGCCAGTGCCACGACTGAGCTGCAGCTGTCCTCAGCACCGCCAGTGCCACGACTCAGCTGAGCTGTCCTCAGCACCGCCAGTGCCACGACTCAGCTGCAGCTGTCCTCAGCACCGCCAGTGCCACGACTCAGCTGAGTTGTCCTCAGCACCGCCAGTGCCACGACTCAGCTGATCTGTTCCGGCGTGGAGTGCCGAGTCGTCGACGAGCGACGTCCTCAGTGGTGCCTCAGCACCGCCAGTGCCACGACTCAGCTGAGCTGTCCTCACCCCAGTGCACTCCGGCCGTGATCAGTCCTCGTGAGAGGAGCGCTCCGGGGAGTCCGATCGCGTACGGGCCGTGATCAGTCCTCGTGAGAGGAGCGCTCCGGCCGTGATCAGTCCTCGTGAGAGGAGCGCTCCGGCCGTGATCAGTCCTCGTGAGAGGAGCGCTCCGGCCGTGATCAGTCCTCGTGAGAGGAGCGCTCCGGCCGTGATCAGTCCTCGTGAGAGGAGCGCTCCGGCCGTGATCAGTCCTCGTGAGAGGAGCGCTCCGGCCGTGATCAGTCCTCGTGAGAGGAGCGCTCCGGCCGTGATCAGTCCTACTCCGGCCGTGATCAGTCCTCGTGAGAGGAGCGCTCCTGCCGTGATCAGTGCTCGTGAGAGGAGTGCTCCGACCGTGATCAGTCCTCGTGAGAGGAAGCGCCGGCCGTGATCAGTCCTCGTGAGAGGAGCGCTCCGGCCGTGATCAGTCCCGTGAGAGGAGCGCTCCGGCCGTGATCAGTCCTCGTGAGAGGAGCGCTCCGGCCGTGATCAGTCCCGTGAAGGAGCGCTCCGGCCGTGATCAGTCCTCGTGAGAGGAGCGCTCCGGCCGTGATCAGCCCGCTCCGTATCCGTGAAGGGCGCTCCGCCGTGATCGTCCGTGAAGGCGCGTTGATCAGTCCTCGTGAGAGGAGCGCTCCGGCCGTGATCAGTCCTCGTGAGAGGAGCGCTCCGGCCCGTGAAGGAGCGCTCCGGCCGTGATCAGTCCCGTGAGAGAGCGCTCCGGCCGTGATCAGTCCTCGTGAGAGGAGCGCTCCGGCCGTGATCAGTCCTCGTGATCAGTCCTCGTGAGAGGAGCGCTCCGGCCGTGATCAGTCCTCGTGAGAGGAGCGCTCCGGCCGTGATCAGTCCTCGTGAGAGGAGCGCTCCGGCCGTGATCAGTCCTCGTGAGAGGAGCGCTCCGGCCGTGATCAGTCCTCGTGAGAGGAGCGCTCCGGCCGTGATCAGTCCCGAGCCGGCGTGATCAGTCCTCGTGAGAGGAGCGCTCCGGCCGTGATCAGTCCTCGTGAGAGGAGCGCTCCTGCCGTGATCAGTCCCCGTGAGAGGAGCGCTCCGGCCGTGATCAGTCCTCGTGAGAGGAGCGCTCCGGCCGTGATCAGTCCTCGTGAGAGGGGCGCTCCGGCCGTGATCAGTCCTCGTGAGAGGGGCGCCGCCGCCGATTCACCTTTGCCGCCAACAGCGCGCCGCCACGACCTCAGTAATCGTCCAACTTCTCTTCTCTCCGTCGATGTCATCTTGAAAAATCGCCTCTCGGGGCCACCCGAACGGCCGATAAATTCTGCTTAGTTTTGCTGCCGTCGTCGCCGGTGGCGGGAAATTATGGCGCGCCGCCGCGCCAACGCTGCCATTCGCCGTCTCGTAACTCTGGCGGGAGGATCGTTTTGGCGGGGAATGTGTGCGTCCGCTGTTTAGGAGACGAGCGGCCGCCGGCGGATGGTACCGATGAGCCGCGCGCGCCTCGGACGCCAAAAAACGACCCGCAACGTTCGCCGTTTTAAAGTTTCCAGGGTTCATTAGTGCCGGAAATGGCTCCCTGAGGAGACTTTCATGAATGGGGATGGAATTAAACGGCACCGTAGCGGTATCGTAACTTGACGGGGAACGAGAATGGTTACGGGCGTGCGCTAGTATGGCCGGCTTTGGCACTGGCGGCCCGGACCAACGGCGAATTCTGCAGAACGCTGCGCCACCCCAGCTACTCCAGTTTGTATAATGATTCCGGAACGGAGGAGAGTATATTGTCCCAAACGAACCTCATATTTAAGTTTTCATTCTTTTAAGCCTTTCGCAGGCCATGTGTTCTTTGGAATTTTGACAATTCGATACAGTGCGTGCGTGCCACATATCGGATAGAGGACCTGGATGGGATGATAGTGCCTAT
Source organism: Imbricaverruca yamaguchii (assembly GCA_034440575.1). NCBI lineage: Eukaryota > Metazoa > Arthropoda > Thecostraca > Neoverrucidae > Imbricaverruca > Imbricaverruca yamaguchii. The sequence continues at coordinate 38,241 of JAOTOL010000802.1, read as the reverse complement.
TTATATGTCTGCATGCGTACATCGCAAAAAAAATGATTTGGCCAAAGCCAACTGCAATTTGTCCGATGCCAGACTCATCTGCCGAATATGGCGGACGCATCTCGGACCCAGATGGGGTATTCTGAATGTTCGCCTTAGCGTAGGTGCCACCCCGCCACGGCCCTGGTTGCCGTGCCGCTCAGCGCAAGCCGCACACAGCCCTTCAGCGCGGCACCTTACGCCGGACTGACACCAGCCGCGCAGTCGCGTGGCATGACATCATAACCACGTGACGGGTGGCTGACTGCACGCCACTTGGGCGGTGCCGCCTGGTTCGACATTGACTCAAGTTCCTGGAAGAAGCGTTTGCTTCGGGCCAAGAAATATATACTTTAAGGAAAGTATTGTGTTGAATACAACGAAAAATAAAAGCCTCTGATCGGATTGGACTGGGTCGCTCAAACGGAGTTTTCTCTTGTCTATACCATGGTAGACACGTCCGAGTTTTGCCATCGTTTGTAACCAGTAAGAATGCGGATAACTGTGCAGGATTACGCCCTGTACAGGATGCAAAAGTCCAACTTCTTTGTTCCGTTTCCACCGGCGATGCTGCTCCAGCCAACATCAATACTTTATTCCAAATAAAATTCCAATCTCCTAAATCACGTTCCAATCTCAAATCTATTGAGAAATCCAATAGTGGGCTTTCCAGTTGACTGCCGGCCGACAAGGACGAGATTCAACACTAAGCCTGCCGACGTTCGCCCGTACGCGCCGCCAGACACGGTTCCCTAGAGCCGCTTCAATTTGCTTAGCTGTCGAAGGCAAAAGATGCAAATGTCCCGGTTTGCAAGTCGACTGTCACAGCCAGTCGCGAAACTTCGTCGTCGCCGACGTTCAGCTCGTGACGTGAGTCGCTGGGCTCCTTCAAGCTGTGGACGTCAACGTTTGTCCCAGCAGGCTGAACTCGAGACTGTCAGATCGGCCTAGAAATGATTGCAACGTCGGTGTGTGGGTGAAGAGATGGTAGGTCGCGAGAAAGAAAGAGAGTGAGTGAGTGAGTGAGTGAGTGAATGAGTGAGTGAGTGAGTGAGTGAGTGAGTGAGTGAGTGAGTGAGTGAGTGAGTGAGTGAGTGAGTGAGTGAGTGAGTGAGTGAGTGAGTTAGATAGATAGAGATAGAGATAGTGATAGTGTGATATTGTGAGTGTGAGAGTGTGAGAGTGTGAGTGAGCGAGAGAGCGAGAGAGACAGAGAAAGATGGGGAGAGAAAGTGAGTGAGTGAGGGATAGTGTGAGGGTGAGGCTGAGAGTGAGAGTGAGAGTGAGACTGAGAGTGAGAGTGAAACATCAGCGGGCTAACAGTTTCTCTGCGCTGCCGCCCGCCGATACCTTTTCCAGTGGCGACGTCTCGCGGGTGTCGGTATTCGGTGACCCACGCTCCCCCTGGCGCGACGTCTCGCGGGTGTCGGTATTCGGTGACCCACGCTCCCCCTGGCGCCGACGTCTCGCGGGTGTCGGTATTCGGTGACCCACCCTCCCCCTGGCGCCGCCGACGTCTCGCGGGTGTCGGTATTCGGTGACCCACTCTCCCCCTGGCGCCGCCGACGTCTCGCGGGTGTCGGTATTCGGTACCCTCCCCCTGGCGCCGCCGACGTCTCGCGGGTGTCGGTACTCGGTGGCTGGCTCTCCGTGCTGGCCGGCGCCGCCGACGTCATGGCCCGGGGGTTCTCGTCCGGCCACCGGAAGTGGCCACCGCCGGAAACGGTCGGCGCCGGTAATGACCCGACTGACGAGGCAGCCATCGAGTGGCTGGGGCGCCGCCTCCCGACGGTGTCGGCGGAGCCAGCAGGCCACCAGACCACCAGACCACCAGAAGACCGTCAGACCACCAGAAGACCGCCAGACCTCCAGAAGACCACCAGACCACCAGAAGACCGCCAGACCACCAGACCACCAGAAGACCGCCAGACCACCAGACCACCAGAAGACCGCCAGACCTCCAGAAGACCGCCAGAAGACCGCCAGACTTCCAGACCACCAGAAGGCCGCCAGACCACCAGAAGACCGCCAGACCTCCAGAAGACCGCCAGACCACCAGGGACAGTCGGATAACCACCAGGGGACAGCCAGGGAACCACCAGGGACAGTCGGAGAACCACCAGGGGACAGCCAGGGAACCACCAGGGGACAGCCGGAGAACCACCAGGGGGCCACCAGGGGATAGCCATTGAGGCAATAAATAAATTAGTGGTCATCTTGGAAATCAGGGAACAACCCAGCAACCAGGAGCGGGCCAGTTAACCAGGGGATGATGATTCAATCACGAAATTGTGAAATGACCGGTGAAATCGGAAATCGGATGGTAATTTTACCAAATCTCACGGGACCGGATCGGCCTCACCACCCAAAGAAATCCAGCTAGAATAACCGCGTGGGAAGAGAGTGAATGCAGTTCCAAATTGGGCGAGAGTGATACACAGTCAGACACCGATACGCTGATACACTGGGCGGATCACGAGAGGTTGGTTGGTTATTGGTTTTACGACACATCGACCGTTGAGTCATGTGGCGTCGGCAATCTCTCGCGCCGATTGATCGCGGGCGAAGAGTAGCGACAGGTGAGACTCGAGCCCACAACCTTTCGATTGTGAGACAATCAACGTACCCCTGGGCTACTCGTCCCCGAATCACGAGAGACTTGCACATCTGTTCCAGTGGAGGTTGGTGGATGTGGAGGTGGAGGTGGAGGTGGAGGTGGAGGTGGAGGTGGAGGTGGAGGTGGAGGTGGAGGTGGAGGTGGAGGTGGAGGTGGAGGTGGAGGTGGAGGTTGGTGGAGGTGGAGGTGGAGGTGGAGGTTGGTGGAGGTGGAGGTGGAGGTGGAGATTGGTGGAGGTGGAGGTGGAGGTTGGTGGAGGTGGAGGCGGAGGTGGAGGTGGAGGTTGGTGGAGGTGGAGGTAAAGGTGGAGGTAGAGGTGGAGGTGGAGGTGGAGGTTGGTGGAGGTGGAGGTGGAGGTGGAGATTGGTGGAGGTGGAGGTGGAGGTTGGTGGAGGTGGAGGTAGAGGTGGAGGTGGAGGTTGGTGGAGGTTGGTGGAGGTGGAGGTTGGTGGAGGTGGAGGTGGAGGTGGAGGTTGGTGGAGGTGGAGGTAGAGGTGGAGGTTCACACATCCGAAGGTGGAGCACATTCGAGCCTCGGAAACATGCTTAAGCCGTGCCATGCAACACAAAGTTGCATGGCACGGTTCCGTCAATCTAACAATCTAGCAACAACGCACTGTGCATACCACGGCTCCAGCAACAACGTATTGTGCATACCACGGTCCCAACAACGCATTGTGCATACCACGGCTCCAGCAACAACGCATTGTGCATACCACGGCTCCAGCAACAACGCACTTTGCATACCACGGCTCCAGCAACAACGCATTGTGCACACCACGGCTCCAGCAACAACGTATTGTGCATACCACGGCTCCAGCAACAACGCATTGTGCATACCACGGCTCCAGCAACAACGCACTTTGCATACCACGGCTCCAGCAACAACGCATTGTGCATACCACGGTCCCAACAACAACGCATTGTGCATACCACGGCTCCAGCAACAACGCACTGTGCATACCACGGCTCCAGCAACAACGTATTGTGCATACCACGGTCCCAGCAACAACGCACTGTGCATACCACGGTCCCAGCAACAGCGCACTTTGCAGAGCTCGATTTGCGAGTGGAATTTTAGCTGGTGTCGCAGTTCTGAATTACGCTTAATCTATGCTTTCCCAACTAGGCCTTGTTTCTCTCAGGACTTCCAGAGATGAATGCAAGACTGATTTAGCACACGGAATACAACTCACCTAAAAACCCGTATATCCTCACAGTTCCCGTATCCACAGTTGATAGCAATGCGACATGGCGACCTCAGATAGTCTCTACTCTATAGTATACTCAACGTCACACACGCACTATCCCAGGTCCTAGAGGTGTCTGTTTTGAATCGAAAGTAGCTCATGTTCAACATCACCCTATCAGAAGAACACATTCCAACATAAATCGAGAAGGGAAGTAACGCTGCAGACTAAGCATATTCCAGCTCAATGAATCATGTGAGCGAATCTTCATAGCACGCACTCAAGCACAAACAGTTTTTGATCAACCTTTGTAAATCAAAACAACCTACCGAGGTCATTAATCTCCAAGCTGTTAGATTGGTGAATTATCTCGTCAGATAAACGTAGTGTCACATGTCACCACCATATGCTGTATTTTGCTATGGCGATTCTCATACCGGCTCCGTGGATTTCTTCGTCCCTGCTATCAGCTGCATGTTCATGCATACGCCATCCAACGTCAAGTTCCGTGGAAAAGCTTTGCTTTCGACGGGAAGAATGTTTCCTTTTAATACACACTCGCCGTCAGCGGTGGTGTTTTCGGCTCGGATAACTAGGTCTGCATTTTACTTTGTCATCGAAACTGCCCAGGCCATTTTAGCTCCCATAGTAAGAATGAATGTAAGAATGAATGTAGCCAAATCACCGAAAGTGTAATGGTCGGTAGCAGAATCAAACGTCAATTTCTTCTTCTTTCATCCCAGGATAACATAATTTAGACTGAAGACTTGTGTGATATTTAACTACGAAGAAAGATCACGACTTGCCCATTTGCTTGAACTTGGCTTTTCCAGCCCCAGACCAAACGGCTCCCCGGCTGAAATTGGGTTCCCACGATCGAAATATGTCCATGTGCGCAGACTTGTCACGCAATCAGTTAATTGTGGGTCGATAAAATAATTTACCCTCAATAAAACTTCCCAAGTTATCGATTGCCGTATTAATCAGTGTAATCGGCCAGTTTGCGAGACCAGACGGTGAGAACTCCATGTTCGCCCTGAGCAGGGACCGCGAGGGACGCGCCCCTTCCCATTCAGCCGTGTTCCAGTTCCTGCATCAGTGTCACGGAAACAACATGGCTGCTCTTTCTCTAAGCTAAACGGACTGCTACACGGACTGCTACACGGATATGATGATGAATTGGAGCTTAGGAGTGTGTCGACTGCCAAGGTCATTTTGCGCCCATAACTGTGCTTATAGAGAATATATCATGCTCCCACAGCGGTCAGTAATTAATAATCATTAGAAGCGGCGATATTAGCGTATCCAAAGTAGTGTCGGGGTCCAGCGGTCCTAAAACTTGGCGTCGTAGTGGCTCCAACAGTACACAACCTACTGAAACATGATGCACCGTAAGCGGGTTCGAACAGCGGAGGCGTAAAGGTCGTTCATCACCGGTAAATATGTAGCTGGCTTCTTAGTGCTGGCTTCAAATCCCTCAGCTTGCCACACTTGGCACTCCATCCTCGTTGCCATTTTAGCCGCATACTTGACAATGTAGTATGATACAAATATCTTGGATGGAGCCGTAAGTGGACCTCCCGGCCATTGGTGATGGCGTGCTTGGCAGTTATGTCAGCAGCTTCATTCCCAGCAAGTCCGACATGGCTGGGAATCCAGCAGAAGATAATAAGATCTATCGATGTCATTTGGGGATTTGACGACTCGTATAATCTTACCGACAAGTTTGTTATCATGGTTTAAGGCTTTCGACGCCCAGAGACTGCTCAGGGAGTCTGTGAAAATCACGTGCTTGATGTCCTGGTCTTCTTCCATAAAATACAGGGCTTGAAGAATCGCACACAATTCAATAGTAAAAATAAATGCGTGTATTTGTAAACAAAAAGACCGAACCCCGTGTCGACTGACATAAGCGCATCCAACACCAGAGACGGACTTTGAACCGTCTGTGTAAATCCGCTAGAAATCGCGAAATTCATATATATATATATATATATATATATATATATATATATATATATATATATATATATATATATATATATATATATATAGCATATATTTATATATATATACAGATATGCATATATATATATATATATATATATATATATATATATATATATATATATGCATATATATATGCATATATTTATAATGCCAGATGGCGGAGTTTCTCGGGGTTTACCTGTTCTTTATTTGAACATGACAAATTGACATCAGTTTATACGGGGGCAACCGGCTACTTCCTCCGGGTCAGTGATATCTCGCCAGCCATGTGCAAGGTGAGGAGTGGAAGTGGCGTATATCTTCCGTAAAAGCGTTTTATGCGGGTCCATAAAGATGATACTGATGTGGAACGATTTAAAGTGTTGACATACGCTTTCCATGAGTGTCACTTTGCTTCGGCGATGGTGCGTCTGGCGACTACCCGCGCTTTGCGGAAAACTGCTAAGTTTGGCATACAGCTATTTCTATTAAAGATACGAAGCGCCCTCTTCCTGGCAATCAAAGCCTCTCGGCACCTTTCCGATCACCATGGGACGGGCACCCGAAATGATGTTCCTGATGCCGTGAGCTATCCCATCATTTGGTGTTTCATCATTTGCTCAGAAAATGGAAACATCTCTCCCGGTGGTAAATATATGCAGCGCATGGTAATGGCATGACGATTTATTTTCATACGAACAGTTACGCACGGAATATTCGAATAGACAGATATGTCTTGAAAGGGAACAGAGTTGTGTACGGCAATGATGTCTCCACCGTGCGCCACAGTGCGAGAAGCAATATTCTTACGCAACGCAGTGTAGTCTTTCAGGTGGAAATGTGCATAATGAGAAAGCTTTGTCAGTTGGAGACAAACCGCTAGCGACTCATGAGTATAAAATAGTTTGGAGTTTGTTGAGGCTGGTTCTCAAACCTCTGCAATTTCATTTGATAATACAATTCATACGCTAAATATATAAAGGTGAGAGTCGTGGGCAAAACAAAACAAAACACAGGGGAGACGAGGACTGTAGCGAAGCTGGTTGTTGGATACTTTGAATTAATACATTTAGCCCCCCCCCCCCCCCCCCCCCATCATGTCGCGACAGGAAATCATACCGGGCCGGGCCTCAACCGGCCGACCTGTCCCTCTGCTTACGTCGGCACTACCGCCAGTCGCCGCCAAGGCCAACGGCCATTGTTCCTCATCTTCCCCTTCCGGTCCGGGCATGGCTACCTGACACCATGGTACCGCCGCCGCCTGACGACATGGCCTCAATGTAGACCATTGTCGCCGTCCGAGATAGCGAAATGTCAGTGGGTGACGCTGAATGTGATTTGTCGTGAGTTACATATGTCAGGATTCTATTCTGGGAACAGTCGGGCAGGCGTGCATGTGTGTGTTCACGATGGAGAGATGACAGGTATGTAAGTACATGAATGGTATGCCAGTAGTATGACTGGACGTGACGGTTCTGTCATTGTTACAACACTGTCAGGTCTATCCCGAGTGCAGTGTGTATGTGTGTTAGATGACAGACATAACATATATCATCTCCTATGACTGATCTCAGATGTGTATGCTGGGAGTCCGTGATACGAAGTGTGAACCTGTGATTGCAGGTGTGTCTCGAGAGCTGTGTGTGTGGGGGGGATGACAGGTATGACAAATGTCATACCCTATGGTCAATGACTGTGATATCAGGCGAGGGACGACTACGTGAGGACAGGCGTGTGATGTCGTGTGTGTCTAGTTAATATATGTGTATGACTTATGAAAGTAATAGCGACCCATGACAATGGGTGATTGCTGGCTGAATGTTACTACTTGGTTTGGAATGTCAGATATCAGGTGGGCTGTAACGCCCCGACATGCCAGCTGCCTGTGTGCACGCTGAAGTGGATTCTGACACCGGTGGAAGGACTGAGGGAAAGGGAGGATTAGGCATGGAGGATGTGGACATGCTGGTATCAGGTACTTTTGTTTCGTGGAGTTCAATGGTGATTGGAATAGTTTGTCGAATCTGCTCTGATTTTTCCGGACACTGCATCTAAAGTGAAACATGTTTAATGCACTTTCCGTGTCTTCTGCCAGTGCAAATTCTATCTCCAGGGCGCCATCCTTCAATTTTTCGCAGCGTACATTTGTTTTGTTGCAAACCGGTCACATCCGTCTCGCCTCTGAATGGTTGATAATGAGGCGAGACTATCGATTTTCCTCGAAATAAGCATGCGTGGGGCAGAATAGCTTTTGTGTAGTGGTTGCCATGTATTGTTTTCCTTTGCTTCGTCTCCTCGTAACGCCACACCACATAGGGGCCCTACCGGGGGACGCCTGTGCCCCGCGGACGGGATGACGCCAGGCGCCCGAACAGATATACGGGGCGGGCAGCGCCCTCGTACGGCCGAGAGAGAAAGAGAGACTCGAACAGTGCCGCCCACCCCTTGACCCCAGCCGGCCGGGCCAGCGAGCCCCGGGTTCTCGGCCCGAGGCGACCAGCCACTTGAATGGTATGGGGCCCTACAGACCCGCCCACCGCTCCGGGATGTCGGGATCAAAGAGGCGTGTTGGCCCCCCCCCCGTCACAACTAGCACCATGCGACGGGGGATCTCCGCCTTAAGTATTCCGTCAGCCCCGGGGGGTGGGCAGAGGGGGTGCGACTACCCTGATAGAACTGAGCTGGGGGGAACAGAACCGAGTAAGTTATTATTTCCTCCCTGCTCATAGTGAGGGTGTTGCAGGGCCAGGTGAGGGACATGGATGTTGAGATGAGATGAGCATTGGAACGGGAGCGTATGGATGGAAGGACGAGTGAGGCGCTCTTGGTCTGTCCCCTCACCGGTAGGATGGAAGCCTGGTCATTGGGAAACGCAATCTCCCCTCCACCACCACCACCACCTCGGAAGGATGGTGCCTCGCTGGGTGGGGTGGGCTACACGGATAGCCACACGGGCAGGTGCATGGACTGGTACACAGAGAGCCGCACGGGCAGGTGCATGGACTGGTACACAGAGAGCCACACGGGCAGGTGCATGGACTGGTACACAGAGAGCCGCACGGGCAGGTGCATGGACTGGTACACAGAGAGCCGCACGGACAGGTGCATGGACTGGTACACAGAGAGCCACACGGGCAGGTGCATGGACTGGTACACAGAGAGCCACACGGACAGGTGCATGGACTGGTACACAGAGAGCCGCACGGGCAGGTGCATGGACTGGTACACAGAGAGCCACACGGGCAGGTGCATGGACTGGTACACAGAGAGCCACACGGGCAGGTGCATGGACTGGTACACAGAGAGCCACACGGACAGGTGCATGGACTGGTACACAGAGAGCCGCACGGACAGGTGCATGGACTGGTACACGGATAGCCACACGGGCAGGTGCATGGACTGGTACACAGAGAGCCACACGGGCAGGTGCATGGACTGGTACACAGAGAGCCACACGGCAGGTGCATGGACTGGTACACAGAGAGCCGCACGGACAGGTGCATGGACTGGTACACAGAGAGCCGCACGGACAGGTGCATGGACTGGTACACAGAGAGCCGCACGGACAGGTGCATGGACTGGTACACAGAGAGCCGCACGGACAGGTGCATGGACTGGTACACAGAGAGCCACACGGGCAGGTGCATGGACTGGTACACAGAGAGCCACACGGACAGCTGCATGGACTGGTACACAGAGAGCCAACGGACAGGTGCATGGACTGGTACACAGAGAGCCACACGGCAGGTGCATGGACTGGTACACAGAGAGCCGCACGGGCAGGTGCATGGACTGGTACACAGAGAGCCACACGGGCAGGTGCATGGACTGGTACACAGAGAGCCGCACGGACAGGTGCATGGACTGGTACACAGAGAGCCGCACGGACAGGTGCATGGACTGGTACACAGAGAGCCGCACGGACAGGTGCATGGACTGGTACACAGAGAGCCACACGGACAGGTGCATGGATTACACAGAAGCCACACGGGCAGGTGCATGGACTGGTACACAGAGAGCCGCACGGGCAGGTGCATGGACTGGTACACAGAGAGCCGCACGGACAGGTGCATGGACTGGTACACAGAGAGCCGCACGGACAGGTGCATGGACTGGTACACAGAGAGCCACACGGACAGGTGCATGGACTGAAAACACGGAGAGCCACACGGGCAGGTGCATGGACTGGTACACAGAGAGCCGCACGGACAGGTGCATGGACTGGTACACAGAGAGCCGCACGGGCAGGTGCATGGACTGGTACACAGAGAGCCGCACGGGCAGGTGCATGGACTGGTACACAGAGAGCCGCACGGACAGGTGCATGGACTGGTACACAGAGAGCCGCACGGGCAGGTGCATGGACTGGTACACAGAGAGCCGCACGGGCAGGTGCATGGACTGGTACACAGAGAGCCACACGGGCAGGTGCATGGACTGGTACACAGAGAGCCGCACGGACAGGTGCATGGACTGGTACACAGAGAGCCGCACGGACAGGTGCATGGACTGGTACACAGAGAGCCACACGGGCAGGTGCATGGACTGGTACACAGAGAGCCACACGGACAGGTGCATGGACTGGTACACAGAGAGCCACACGGGCAGGTGCATGGACTGGTACACAGAGAGCCACACGGGCAGGTGCATGGACTGGTACACAGAGAGCCGCACGGACAGGTGCATGGACTGGTACACAGAGAGCCGCACGGACAGGTGCATGGACTGGTACACAGAGAGCCGCACGGACAGGTGCATGGACTGGTACACAGAGAGCCGCACGGACAGGTGCATGGACTGGTACACAGAGAGCCGCACGGACAGGTGCATGGACTGGTACACAGAGAGCCGCACGGACAGGTGCATGGACTGGTACACAGAGAGCCGCACGGACAGGTACATGGACTGGTACACAGAGAGCCACACGGACAGGTGCATGGACTGGTACACAGAGAGCCGCACGGACAGGTGCATGGACTGGTACACAGAGAGCCGCACGGACAGGTGCATGGACTGGTACACAGAGAGCCGCACGGACAGGTGCATGGACTGGTACACAGAGAGCCACACGGGCAGCTACATGGACTGGTACACAGAGAGCCGCACGGACAGGTGCATGGACTGGTACACAGAGAGCCGCACGGACAGGTGCATGGACTGGTACACAGCCCACGGACAGTCATGGACTGGTACACAGAGAGCCACACGGCAGGTGCATGGACTGGTACACAGAGAGCCGCACGGACAGGTGCATGGACTGGTACACAGAGAGCCGCACGGACAGGTGCATGGACTGGTACACAGAGAGCCGCACGGACAGCTACATGGACTGGTACACAGAGAGCCGCACGGACAGGTGCATGGACTGGTACACAGAGAGCCACACGGGCAGGTGCATGGACTGGTACACAGAGAGCCGCACGGACAGGTGCATGGACTGGTACACAGAGAGCCGCACGGGCAGGTGCATGGACTGGTACACAGAGAGCCGCACGGGCAGGTGCATGGACTGGTACACAGAGAGCCACACGGGCAGGTGCATGGACTGGTACACAGAGAGCCGCACGGGCAGGTGCATGGACTGGTACACAGAGAGCCACACGGGCAGGTGCATGGACTGGTACACAGAGAGCCGCACGGACAGGTGCATGGACTGGTACACAGAGAGCCGCACGGACAGGTGCATGGACTGGTACACAGAGAGCCGCACGGACAGCTACATGGCGTACGGACAGCTACACGTACGGCTGCACGGATAGGTACCTGGACGGATGCACCGACAGATACACAGACGGCCGACAGGCACACTGGGCGGCTACATCGACAGATACACAGACGGCTGACAGGCACACTGGGCGGCTACATCGACAGATACACAGACGGCTGACAGGCACACTGGGCGGCTACATCGACAGATACACAGACGGCTGACAGGCACACTGGGCGGCTACATCGACAGATACACGGACGGCTGACAGGCACACTGGGCGGCTACATCGACAGATACACAGACGGCTGACAGGCACACTGGGCGGCTGCATCGACAGATACACAGACGGCTGACAGGCACACTGGGCGGCTACATCGACAGATACACAGACGGCTGACAGGCACACTGGGCGGCTACATCGACAGATACACAGACGGCTGACAGGCACACTGGGCGGCTACATCGACAGATACACAACAGCTGACAGGCACACTGGGCGGCTACATCGACAGATACACAGACGGCTGACAGGCACACTGGGCGGCTACATCGACAGATACACAGACGGCTGACAGGCACACTGGGCGGCTACATCGACAGATACACAGACGGCTGACAGGCACACTGGGCGGCTACATCGACAGATACACAGACGGCTGACAGGCACACTGGGCGGCTACATCGACAGATACACAGACGGCTGACAGGCACACTGGGCGGCTACATCGACGGATACAAACACGGCTGCATAGACGGGTACACGGACAGGTACACTGAGCGGCTATATCGACAGGTACACGGGCAGGTACACGAACATATATGAACGAACAGTCACACCGACAAGTACACAGACTGCTACACAAACAGGTGCACGGAGAGGTGCACGGACAGGTGCGCGGACAGACCTACGGACAGCTATTCCTCCCCGAGAAGATAGCAGCGCACGCCACGGTTCCCGCGTCAGCAGGTGTCGGCTCACCGGAAGCGCGTCTGGCAGCGCAGTCGTGCAAACAAGCAGCGGCTGCGGCGGCGAGAAGAGCGGCCCCAGTAAGCATGAAAAATCGCTGATCGCCGGCCGCCGTCCCGGACACCATCCATCGCGGCCGGCAGCTCATCAGTCAGCCGGAAAAATGACGTAACGAGCGGCAATAAATAACGCAACAATGGCGGGCGTGTCAGGGGCCGACTACAAACGACGCCAGCTGACGACGGCTGCTTTGAAAAATGGCGTGCAGCGGATTTCAAAGTCGGGCGTGCAGGGGAACAGGAGAGGAGGTTGTTGGCTGCCAGTTGGCGTGTGGAGAGGCGACATTTTGGCGCGCCGCTAATGAGTACGACGTGGTGAAATGGGTCGGCCCGCACGTCACCGCGCGTCACGCGTCGCATACCATCAATTATCGCGCCGCTCTGAGATCGGCCCGCCAGCCGCGCGCCCGGCTCAATGTGCCTGTGATAACCAGACACGGCATAGATCTCGACCAGCTGATGAACCGATGAATATTTATAGCGATTATTTATGATCGCGCCCGGCAGATCTGTTGGCCACTTTCAAACGGCTCCGCGCCGGCTGTAAATCACCAACTCCACTTCCCGACGTCGAACCGTCAGCGCGGCGTTGTAAAATGCATGAAAACCGATCTGGCACGCGCTCAAAAACATAAACACCTCGTTGTCGGCTGCGTCGGGAGACAGCACGACGCGGGAGTAAATTAGAACCGACGCCTGCGTGTGTCTCCCGTGCAGTGGCGGCATAAATTGGCGGCCTGCCGCGTGCGACTGTTACGACTGTTACGACTGTTACGCGGACAGTTATGGCGCGGCACGGCTTCTGACAGCCACTTACCCAGCGAGTGGCGGCGGAAGTGCCGCCCCTGGGGGTGCCACCAACTACCACGGAAAAGGATTTCAGATTCCTTGGCCCTGCGACGCGGTAAGCATTGCGCTGCAGTCTAGGGCCGAAATTACAAAACGCATCTGGAAAACATTGTGAAATCGCCAGAAACCGGTGTCAGAAGTACTGATAACACGTACTGGTATTCTTTGAGCGACTTAGTCATCAAGCCTTGAATTTTCAAGCACCGTGAGGGATCAGGCTATTTATTTATGTCGTACTAAAATACGCAAGCTTTCACTGTCATCATGCATAACGAATATCTATGAATACTACCAAAAACTCGAGAATGCAAAGGCACGTCAAGATTCTAGTGGTCGCCACAAACTAGATGATTTATATTTCCTCGTTCTGTCCCAAAATATACGATGCAGTGCATGTGGACACGGGTGTCGCTCTATGGAGATGGTTGGTGGCGGGGGGTGTTGAATTGTGCTTTTTTGATGGCAAGAGCTTCCGCGAAAACCATTTGTATCTAGTGTACGGCCAATGGCTGAAAATCAGCCTAAGTTGTGGGTGGGGTAGAAATCGATGATTAAAGGGGAGAAATCAATGATTCAGGGGGCAGTGGCCCTTTGGCATGCCTATAAAAAGGGACAACCCTATACGTAAATGATATGATGTACCCTATAATACGGAATCACAAAAGTATATGGCATATTATGCTACTTATTATGACGCATAGTGCACCTGGACAACCACAGAAAACATACGGCAGGATAAATCAGAAAAGATGCAGTCCAGTGAGCGAGTCCAAACTTTCCCTTGTTTTGTCTCCCTTTCTAAATCGAAAACTTCATACTCCATTTTTTCTCATATTCTTCATCTTATTCTTCTACTCATATTCTTCTTAGTCTTACATATTAGCATCATTTTTCTTCCTCGTCTTCATGTTGACTCAGGTCGGAATATTTCCTTGTGTGCATGTGCAGGATGCCCGTGAATTTTGTATATTCTGCGTTATTTCCCTTCGTTATAACCCTGCAAATTGCACATGTTAACTGTAGGTGGTAATGCTGCTGACATCGCTGGCCTGTGGTGATGCTGCTGACGTCTCTGACCTATGGTGATGCTGCTGACATCGCTGGCCTGTGGTAGTGCTGCTGACATCACTGGCCTATGGTGATGCTGCTGACATCGCTGGCCCGTGGTAGTGCTGCTGACATCGCTGGCCTGTGGTAATGCTGCTGACATCGCTGACCTGTGGTAGTGCTGCTGACATCGCTGGCCTGTGGTAGAGCTGCTGACATCGCTGACCTGTGGTGATGCTGCTGAGGTCACTGGCCCGTGGTGATGTTGCTGACATCGCTGGCCTGTGGTGATGTTGCTGAGGTCACTGGCCTGCCATCTGCTGGTGGCGTCCATTTTTAACGCCTTTCGATGTATACTTTTCTGTATTACTTTCTGGTGGCGACCAAACGAGGAGGAAAAATTAAAATAAAAACTTCCGCGCGGTACAGCTGCGGGGCTTCATTACGTCGTCTGCCCCGCTGTTGGCCAGCTGGCTGACATCAGCCAGTGCGGTACAAAACGCCACCCAGTGCAGCGCGGCACCGATAATGGTGGCTGCTGAACGAAACGGCGCGGTCGGCAAATTACAACTGATGAGAACACTGGTGCTGTTCTCAACAGCGGTCCTGGTGATGGGCGTCTGCAGCACCACATCACCAGCACCGCCGCACTGGTGGGATGTCACCAGCGGCCATGGGGGATGTCAGCTACACTAGGCCGCCAGCAGAGAAGTGACCAGTTGGAACCTCTGGGGAGAAGAATGGGGTGCTCACCCGAGCTTGTCGCGGACTCTGGCCGAGGTCTTGACCCAGGCCGAGGTCCTGACCTTGGGCGAGGTCCTGACCCAGACCGAGGTCCTGACCCAGGCCGAGGTCCTGACCCAGGCCGAGGTCCTGATCCAGACCGAGGTCCTGACCCAGGCCGAGGTCTTGACCCTGGCCGAGGTCCTGACCCAGGCCGAGGTCCTGACCCAGGCCGAGGTCCTGACCCAGGCCGAGGTCCTGACCCAGGCCGAGGTCCTGACCCAGGCCGAGGTCCTGACCCAGGCCGAGGTCCTGACCCAGGCCGAGGTCCTGACCCAGGCCGAGGTCCTGACCCAGGCCGAGGTCCTGACCCAGGCCGAGGTCCTGACCCAGGCCGAGGTCCTGACCCAGGCCGAGGTCCTGACCCAGGCCGAGGTCCTGACCCAGGCCGAGGTCCTGACCCAGGCCGAGGTCCTGACCCAGGCCGAGGTCCTGACCCAGGCCGAGGTCCTGACCCAGGCCGAGGTCCTGACCCAGGCCGAGGTCCTGACCCAGGCCGAGGTCCTGACCCAGGCCGAGGTCCTGACCCAGACCGAGGTCCTGACCCAGGCCGAGGTCCTCACCCAGGCCGAGGTCCTGACCCAGGCCGAGGTCCTGACCCAGGCCGAGGTCCTGACCCAGGCCGAGGTCCTGACCCAGACCGAGGTCCTGACCCAGGCCGAGGTCCTGACCCAGGCCGAGGTCCTGACCCAGGCCGAGGTCCTGACCCAGGCCGAGGTCCTGACCCAGGCCGAGGTCCTGACCCTGGCCGAGTCCCTGACCAGCAGCTCTGCATTGGTGGCGGCTTGCAGTTTATTGATATAGGCACTTCGGCCTCCTCAGGCAATTTCGCGCCGTGGAAAAAAGAATGAATAATTATAGCCCAATGAAAGACAATTTATAAGTCCTGAAGCAAGTTGATTCGTCGGAGAAAAATGAAATGTTGTTTAACGAGAAATGAATGACCATCCCCAAATATGCTTGGCAGAGAGAAGGGAATTTTATGCAAAGGGCAATAGGCCGTCAGTAATTTTCGACGGCCGTGGAACTTCTGAGAGTGAAGAAGAACATGTATAGCTGTAAGATAGGTGTTGCATGATGGGCATGAAGGTCTATGTGAAACCGTATATATACATATATATGTACATATATATATATATATATATATATATATATATATATATATATATAGATATATGTAAACATATATATATGCATATATGTAAACATATATATATGCATATATGTAAACATATATATATGCATATATATATATATATATATATATATATATATATATATATATATATTTATATATATACCGATGTGCAAGATAAGTATGGCCGATATGTAAACGTGATACGACTTTTTCTTCGTGTCGGATTTTTTTATATGACGTGGTCCAAGTATCGATGACAGGTTTGATGATACGTAATTGTGTACGGTTCGTGTTTTGTGTCCAATTTTAGTTAAACAAAAATCGAACGCTCTGCTGTGTTGATGATCTAATACCCTCAAAATGTGGTGGAATTTCTGTAACGTTTTGGAGGTGTAATGATACTTTTGTAATGTGCCTACTTCGTTTCCTGGAATGCCTTGTAACTGGGTACCCACAGGAGACGAACCTCCACGCCCATCAGATGAAGCGTACCTAATGGTTCATACATAGAAATATGGCAATGATGTGAAAAACAAAGTGACGATAAAGAGATTGTGGAGTATATTTGGCGTCAGAACACATGACGCTCCGCACGGGGTGAAGGAGAAAACGGTTGCGAATATAGCGAAGGTCAATGAGAATGGCATGTAATTCAGCGATGAAAATTGACGTTCCGTCTGGCAATCGATGTGCCTTTTTTGTACGTTCCCGAAATTATGACATTTCCTGTAAGGACATCTTGAGAACAGTCAGTAAAAACAAAGGGAACATGTTATCAACGAGACCGAAATTATGACATTTCCTGTAAGGACATCTTGAGAACAGTCAGTAAAAACAAAGGGAACATGTTATCAACGAGACCGAAATTATGACATTTCCTGTAAGGACATCTTGAGAACAGTCAGTAAAAACAAAGGGAACATGTTATCAACGAGACCGAAATTAACATTTCCTTAAGGACATTTACATGTTATCAAAACCAAATTAACATTTCCTGTAAGGACATCTTGAGAACAGTCAGTAAAAACAAAGGGAACATGTTATCAACGAGACCGAAATTATGACATTTCCTGTAAGGACATCTTGAGAACAGTCAGTAAAAACAAAGGGAACATGTTATCAACGAGACCGAAATTATGACATTTCCTGTAAGGACATCTTGAGAACAGTCAGTAAAAACAAAGGGAACATGTTATCAACGAGACCGAAATTATGACATTTCCTGTAAGGACATCTTGAGAACAGTCAGTAAAAACAAAGGGAACATGTTATCAACGAGACCGAAATTATGACATTTCCTGTAAGGACATCTTGAGAACAGTCAGTAAAAACAAAGGGAACATGTTATCAACGAGACCGAAATTATGACATTTCCTGTAAGGACATCTTGAGAACAGTCAGTAAAAACAAAGGGAACATGTTATCAACGAGACCGAAATTATAAATTTCCTGTAAGGACATCTTGAGAACAGTCAGTAAAAACAAAGGGAACATGTTATCAACGAGACCGAAATTATGACATTTCCTGTAAGGACATCTTGAGAACAGTCAGTAAAAACAAAGGGAACATGTTATCAACGAGACCGAAATTATGACATTTCCTGTAAGGACATCTTGAGAACAGTCAGTAAAAACAAAGGGAACATGTTATCAACGAGACCGAAATCGGCGAAACTTTTGTCTCGCATATTCTGGATAGAGCTGTGATTTTGGAGTGGTGGATATAAAAATGTATCGTTCGGTTATCTGCCACTGTGGTGTAGATGGTGGATAAAGAGAAGTAGTGGGTGGAATAGTGAAATGAAGTTGTTCAGAAAATGTTTCGACTCGAAGAGCTACAGTGATGCCAGTTCGTTTTTCGGCTGGACCTAAATACTCATGGTGTATATTTGGGAGAATTTGCAATGACGCGTGTGTGGGGTGGTTTGCTTGAAATTGTGTTTAAGAGGCGTACCTAAGTGTTTGTTGCTTTCTACGGAGAGCTAGTCCAGGAATTCCCGATTCGGCTTCCAACTAAATGATGGGTGAAGTAGTCATTGCACCGAGTGCGATACGGAGACATTTATTTTGAATGGTGTCTACAATGTGTAAGGAATATGTGCTGGCACCGGTATATACTACAGATCCATATTCAATTATGGGTAGAACTAAATATTTGTAAAGTGGTAGAAGTGAATGACGGTCGGCTCCAAGTGATGAAGGAGTGATGCATCGAGCTAAATTAAGTCGGTGAAAGCTAAATTGAGTTCATTTGTTCCGGATGTGTTTGATGTGTGTATGCATTGAAAGCTTACGGTAGAAATAATACCAAATTTGTTTGAATTAATTTACAAAAGGTGTATTATTGTTTCCGACGGGAAGCGGTGTTTCTGGGGCTGGGCGGGGAAGCGAGTTGCTAAATATCATCGGTGCAGATTTTGTAGCGTGAAAAAATGAAACCATTCTTCACGGGCTATTGATATATGTGCGTTTTGTAGGTGAAATAAGCAATTCGCGTAATTTTTTCCTGGACACAAAATTGCGCTGTCATTGGCAAACAAAGAGTATGATATATGAATAGGCATGTCAGTGAAAATATCGTTAATGATGAGGTTGAATAAAACTGGTGAAATGCAGCTTCCCTGTGGTAGTCCATTTTGAAGAATATGTGGATCAGAGATTTCTGACCGCCACCTGATGTGGAATGGATTATCACCTGATAAAAAGAATACCTACTAATGAGCTTTGTTTTCTTTTATACTGATTTACTGAATTTTGAAAGAGATCCAAGGGAATAGTCCAGTGCGGGTTGTCAATGGTTGTATCAAATGAGGGAGCATCAGGGGTCAAGTTCGGGGTCGCGCGATGTTCATCTTAGAGTCCGTTGGCGAGCAGGGACCAGCGTCCTTTTCTCCGTTTTTCTCCATTTTTTCCATATTTTCCTTTTTAACTGCTTTTGCAATTAATCATACACGGGGGCGGATCCAGAAGACTGTTTTCAGGGGGTGAATTCCAAATATGCACCGATTTCGAAAAACACGTCGGATTTGAAATGCTAACATTCTTCGAGCCTGCTTAAGATAATATTTATAACATAAGATGTTTTTGGATGTCGAAAATATGCCATTTCAGTGACAAATAGTGGCACCAATCGAATTCTTGAGGGAAGCATGGTCCCTTTGAGACCCTTGGATTTGCGCTTGATCACCCAACTGTCTGATCACGTATTGCACACACTCTGTCACCACCACTCTGTCACCACCACTCTGTCATCACCACTCTGTCATCACCACTCTGTCATCACCACTCTGTCACCACCACTCTGTCATCACCACTCTGTCACCACCACTCTGTCACCACCACTCTGTCACCACCACTCTGTCATCACCACTCTGTCACCACCACTCTGTCACCACCACTCTGTCATCACCACTCTGTCACCACCACTCTGTCATCACCACTCTGTCACCACCACTCTGTCACCACCACTCTGTCACCACCACTCTGTCATCACCACTCTGTCACCACCACTCTGTCATCACCACTCTGTCATCACCACTCTGTCATCACCACTCTGTCACCACCACTCTGTCATCACCACTCTGTCACCACCACTCTGTCATCACCACTCTGTCATCACCACTCTGTCATCACCACTCTGTCATCACCACTCTGTCATCACCACTCTGTCATCACCACTCTGTCACCACCACTCTGTCACCACCACTCTGTCATCACCACTCTGTCATCACCACTCTGTCATCACCACTCTGTCACCACCACTCTGTCAGGGTCACTTGCATCACCACTTGTCACTCTGTCATCACCACTCTGTCACCACCACTCTGTCATCACCACTCTGTCATCACCACTCTGTCATCACCACTCTGTCATCACCACTCTGTCATCACCACTCTGTCACCACCACTCTGTCATCACCACTCTGTCATCACCACTCTGTCACCACCACTCTGTCACCACCACTCTGTCACCACCACTCTGTCATCACCACTCTGTCACCACGACTTGCATGGCAGCACTCTGTCATCACCACTCTGTCACCACCACTCTGTCATCACCACTCTGTCATCACCACTCTGTCATCACCACTCTGTCATCACCACTCTGTCATCACCACTCTGTCACCACCACTCTGTCATCACCACTCTGTCATCACCACTCTGTCACCACCACTCTGTCATCACCACTCTGTCACCACCACTCTGTCACCACCACTCTGTCACCAGGGTGATGGCAGCACTCTGTCATCACCACTCTGTCACCACCACTCTGTCATCACCACTCTGTCATCACCACTCTGTCACCACCACTCTGTCACCAGGGTGATGGCAGCACTCTGTCACCACCACTCTGTCATCACCACTCTGTCATCACCACTCTGTCATCACCACTCTGTCATCACCACTCTGTCACCAGGATGATGGCTGCAACACACTCTGTCATCACCACTCTGTCACCACCACTCTGTCATCACCACTCTGTCATCACCACTCTGTCATCACCACTCTGTCACCAGGATGATGGCTGCAACACACTCTGTCATCACCACTCTGTCACCACCACTCTGTCACCACCACTCTGTCACCAGGATGATGGCTGCAACACACTCTGTCATCACCACTCTGTCACCAGGATGATGGCTGCACCAGGATGATGGCTGCAACACACTCTGTCACCAGGATGATGGCTGCAACACACTCTGTCATCACCACTCTGTCACCAGGATGATGGCTGCAACACACTCTGTCACCAGGATGATGGCTGCAACACACTCTGTCATCACCACTCTGTCACCAGGATGATGGCTGCAACACACTCTGTCACCAGGATGATGGCTGTCACCAGGATGATGGCTGCAACACACTCTGTCACCAGGATGATGGCTGCACCAGGATGATGGCAGGACTCTGTCACCAGGATGATGGCTGCAACACACTCTGTCACCAGGATGATGGCTGCACTCTGTCACCAGGATGATGGCTGCAACACACTCTGTCACCAGGATGATGGCAGGACTCTGTCACCAGGATGATGGCAGGACTCTGTCACCAGGATGATGGCTGCAACACACTCTGTCACCAGGATGATGGCTGCAACACACTCTGTCACCAGGATGATGGCTGCAACACACTCTGTCACCAGGATGATGGCTGCAACACACTCTGTCACCAGGATGATGGCTGCAACACACTCTGTCACCAGGATGATGGCCACACACTCTGTCACCAGGATGATGGCTGCACACACTCTGTCACCAGGATGATGGCTGCAACACACTCTGTCACCAGGATGATGGCTGCAACACACTCTGTCACCAGGATGATGGCTGCAACACACTCTGTCACCAAGGATGATGGCTGCAACACACTCTGTCACCAGGATGATGGCTGCAACACACTCTGTCACCAGGATGATGGCTGCAACACACCAGGATGATGCTGCAACACACTCTGCATATGGCTGCACACACTCTGTCACCAGGATGATGGCTGCAACACACTCTGTCACCAGGATGATGGCTGCAACACACTCTGTCACCAGGATGATGGCTGCAACACACTCTGTCACCAGGATGATGGCTGCAACACACTCTGTCACCAGGATGATGGCTGCAACACACTCTGTCACCAGGATGATGGCTGCAACACACTCTGTCACCAGGATGATGGCTGCACACACTCTGTCACCAGGATGATGGCTGCAACACACACTCTGTCACCAGGATGATGGCTGCAACACACTCTGTCACCAGGATGATGGCTGCAACACACTCTGTCACCAGGATGATGGCTGCAACACACTCTGTCACCAGGATGATGGCTGCAACACACTCTGTCACCAGGATGATGGCTGCAACACACTCTGTCACCAGGATGATGGCTGCAACACACTCTGTCACCAGGATGATGGCTGCAACACACTCTGTCACCAGGATGATGGCTGCAACACACTCTGTCACCAGGATGATGGCTGCAACACACTCTGTCACCAGGATGATGGCTGCAACACACTCTGTCACCAGGATGATGGCTGCAACACACTCTGTCACCAGGATGATGGCTGCAACACACTCTGTCACCAGGATGATGGCTGCAACACACTCTGTCACCAGGATGATGGCTGCAACCTCTGTCACCAGGATGATGGCTCACAACTCTGTCACCAGGATGATGGCTGCAACACACTCTGTCACCAGGATGATGGCTGCAACAGGCCACACACTCTGTCACCAGGATGATGGCTGCAACACACTCTGTCACCAGGATGATGGCTGCAACACACTCTGTCACCAGGATGATGGCTGCAACACACTCTGTCACCAGGATGATGGCTGCAACACACTCTGTCACCAGGATGATGGCTGCAACACACTCTGTCACCAGGATGATGGCTGCAACACACTCTGTCACCAGGATGATGGCTGCAACACACTCTGTCACCAGGATGATGGCTGCAACACACTCTGTCACCAGGATGATGGCTGCACACACTCTGTCACCAGGATGATGGCTGCACACACTCTGTCACCAGGATGATGGCTGCAACACACTCTGTCACCAGGATGATGGCTGCACACACTCTGTCACCAGGATGATGGCTGCAACACACTCTGTCACCAGGATGATGGCTGCAACACACTCTGTCACCAGGATGATGGCTGCACACACTCTGTCACCAGGATGATGGCTGCACAAATCACTCTGTCACCAGGATGATGGCTGCAACACACGTCACCAGGATGATGGCTGCAACACACTCTGTCACCAGGATGATGGCTGCAACACACTCTGTCACCAGGATGATGGCTGCAACACACTCTGTCACCAGGATGATGGCTGCAACACACTCTGTCACCAGGATGATGGCTGCAACACACTCTGTCACCAGGATGATGGCTGCAACACACTCTGTCACCAGGATGATGGCTGCAACACACTCTGTCACCAGGATGATGGCTGCAACACACTCTGTCACCAGGATGATGGCTGCAACACACTCTGTCACCAGGATGATGGCTGCAACACACTCTGTCACCAGGATGATGGCTGCAACACACTCTGTCACCAGGATGATGGCTGCAACACACTCTGTCACCAGGATGATGGCTGCAACACACTCTGTCACCAGGATGATGGCTGCAACACACTCTGTCACCAGGATGATGGCTGCACACACTCTGTCACCAGGATGATGGCTGCAACACACTCTGTCACCAGGATGATGGCTGCAACACACTCTGTCACCAGGATGATGGCTGCAACACACTCTGTCACCAGGATGATGGCTGCAACACACTCTGTCACCAGGATGATGGCTGCAACACACTCTGTCACCAGGATGATGGCTGCAACACACTCTGTCACCAGGATGATGGCTGCACACACTCTGTCACCAGGATGATGGCTGCACACACTCTGTCACCAGGATGATGGCTGCACACACTCTGTCACCAGGATGATGGCTGCACCAGGATGATGGCAGGACTCTGTCACCAGGATGATGGCTGCATTCCTCGTCGATCATGCGCCACAAACGTGCTTATCTGCGTGACGGCGGCGCCGGAGGTCATACCGGACGGAGGCCAGGCAGGAGGTCATACCGGACGGAGGCCAGGCACATAGTGCATCCCGAGATTATTCGGCCGCGCTTTTCAAAGCATCGACCATCAGCTGGCTGTTCATCAACTTCACAAATCATACAATATACATGACAGCGCTCTGAACTGTGAGCAGTCCGGTGGTGAAACGGCCTGCCCCGCCTCCGGGTCGAAGCGAGGTCGGGGTCGCGAGTTCGGATCCACGTGCCTCCGGGACTTTCGCGGTAGACACGCCACCGGGGGGACTCTGACAAGCATTGCTGTAGTGATCATGTGCCTGATGAGCAATCCTCTTTAATTTCAGGCCGGTGAAGTGCAAACTATGGTTCGCTTCGGGTATGTTCGATTGTCGTTATACGGTCGCTTGTGACGACCATCTACAGGGGTGGCCATGGCTAAAACTTGCGTGGGGAGAATGCACAGAGGTTATGAGTGGGCCCAGATCCATTTCGGACATCCCATGGGGTCACACGTTAAAAGCTGAAGTTATTCGGAGAAGGAAGCCAACATGTTGAGGGGGCAGCGAGGCTCCCTCAAAAGCATGGGCATCGACATCCATGAGTGCAGCACCAAGCTGATGAGTCATGTGACTGACCCCTTAGGCTTGACTTCTCTATAGAAGGTAGTGAGTTTCGAGGGAAAATACATATACAGAACTGAGCATACCTCAACTGATTCATTCTGTAAATATAATCAGCTGTACAACTCATCGGTAAATACAATCGGAACAACATCAGTTCACTGGGACTTTTTAGCACTCGAAGAGAGAAAACAGCTGTTTCTGACATTGGCGGGAGTGTCGGTTGCGCTTGATATCGGTGTTTGCAGCTAGAGAGACATACATCTCCAAGGTCACGCGCCACCGATGTCGCTTGGCCTAAGAGCGGATCTTGGAAAGCAAATGCTGGGGCTATCAATCTCATAATTGGATAGCTCGAACAGATTGCAGGCTGTTCCATCGTGCATCATGTTAAAATTCAGACATAGGCAGACATTGAGCCAGGCAGCTCGGAACATAAAATGTTATGGAAAATGAATATTACACCAGACGCATGGGGAGACCATGAGTTTAAAGTTGTTCTCCCAAAAAGCATGGTGGATGCAGGTCGCGCGTCTGATTGGTATAGATGGCGGTGGCAGCGATGAAGAGAAGCGACATCTATATCCAATATAGGTGGCGCTGGCAGCGATAGAGGTGCCCACCACATAATACAATATAGGTGGCGCTGAGTTAGAATATTTGGCGTCAGCCGGGCTCGATGTCATTGCGGGTGCGGGAAACATCCATCACCGTCACAGGTCTGTAGTGTTTTGTCTGTGACGGCGATATAACAAAATTTACGTCAAACGGGTTGCTCGAAACTTAGCTAGATTTTCCTTAGAAAGTATGCGAGGAAGATCGGCACCATTGCCCATAATTGATTGCGTTGGAATATTTTTGCCCGTCGTCCACAACTGAGATGACAACAAATTTGTTGGTACGTCAATGGCGTTATGTTGGTATGGGTAAAAATGTTGGCATGTCAATGACACCCTCACCAGGTTCACTAATACATTTTCTTCCATCAATACGACCAACACCACCAACACTACACACGAACATCCAACACACATTACAATATGATTTCGACTTCCCGCTTCAGTAAATAGTTACTTCTCAAACATGAAAAGCATCTTTGATACTGAAAGGCGAAATTAGCAGCCATATAATCAGGTGATTTTTTTTAACAGCAAGAAGCATATTGTAGTGATTGAAAGGTGGATAATTTGAAGAAATAACCTGATTAGTTCCGTGAACAATGAATATCTGGCGGTAATGTTTAATTTTCTTCTGCTATTTAAATAAATATTTATTTTGCTTCCTTGTTATTATTGAGGACATTATGCAAGTTTTAAATTGCAGCATTACCCAAGAGAGCTTTCAATTTTCATCAAATAATCTGTTTTGATTTTGCTCCATAGGTGGCGCTAGCGGCGTACACCTTGTGACACCCTGAGACGAGATGTGCCGTAGGTGTCTGTAGACGTTGCGGATTAGCATACATTTTTTACCGGCTACTTTCAAGCGTTGATAAGGTAAACATTGCATGTCCATGCGTGGAAGCAGTACGATGTTTGACAGACATTTGTGCACTGGACATGAGTGACCTAATCTAAATGCATAAATTACTGGAGTACATTTTTCCCTTTAGCCTCACCTATTATTTCCCCATAAAAGCGACTACAAGAGTACCTTGTTGCAGCTTACTTACCTCGCTGACTAAAAACTATAAAGTCACGTAGATTCCCAGTTTTCTTCCAGATTTCAAGGATAGAACCAAAGAGGTCATGCGTTTGTATGGAAACTCGTTGTATGCTGGAATTTAAAATGAATGCAATAAAAGCAATGATAAGGAATATGCAAAGGAAATTACTTCTCTTTCTGGTGGTAATATGTAGCTAATATATCCACTTCTGCATGTATTTTATTTACTCTACCGAAATAATTTCCCAAACCATAATTTAGTTGAATAAACAAACATAATGCAACCCACAATCCAACAAAATACAATCAAACTGAAGCATACCCGATTTAGTGCCCCACGAACCAAACCGTCCGCCTATCTAATCGTGTCCACCCTAACGTAAACAATTTGTCGTGCTGCGCGTGCGTGGAGCTCGCAGACCCTCCGAAATGTAGGCCGCTCTTTGATGACGACTATGTGAACGCCAGCGTGCGCATGTGCGTGCGTGTAGGGGTATGTGTGCACGTGTAGGTGTGCGTGTGTGTGTGCGTGTGTAGGTGTATGTGTGCGTGTGTAGGTGTATGTGTGCGTGTGTTTGTGTGCGTGTGTAGGTGTATGTGTGCGTGTGTATGTGTGCGTGTGTAGGTGTATGTGTGCGTGTGTATGTGTGCGCGTGTGTATGTGTGCGCGTGTAGGTGTATGTGTGCGTGTGTATGTGTGCGCGTGTGTATGTGTGCGTGTGCGTGTGTATGTGTGCGTGTGTATGTGTGCGTGTGTATGTGTGCGTGTGTTTGTGTGCGCGTGTAGGTGTATGTGTGCGTGTGTAGGTGTATGTGTGCGTGTGTAGGTGTATGTGTGCGTGTGTTTGTGTGCGTGTGTAGGTGTATGTGTGCGTGTGTATGTGTGCGCGTGTGTATGTGTGCGTGTGTATGTGTGCGTGTGTATGCGTGTGCGTGTGTATGTGTGCGTGTGTATGTGTGCGTGTGTGTGTGCGTGTGTATGTGTGCGTGTGTGTGTGTGTGTGTGTGTGTGTGTGTGTGTGTGTGTGTGTGTGTGTGTGTACGTGGGAGGGAGGATGTCGAGTTTACCTGTGAAAATGGGGTTATCAGATCAAGCCACGGTAGCCCCCGCTGAGCTGCTGGAGGAAATATTTGTTCGGTGAGTGCGTATGCCGGAAGAATGGGATCAAACTTTCCGACGTCAGCAATGTAGCCAGCTGACTGCAATTTTCACCAGCCGTGTGTACTGGAGAAGTGGATGGAGGTGCCGATTCATTGACGACTGTCTCGGTAACTGGCATGGACAGCCACCAGAACCTGATACGGATCTCCACACGTGTATTCGTCGCTACGCCCGAAGCTATAGAATGTCATAATGAAGGTTGGTCAAAAGGTAGGTGTAAATAACGTGACCGAAGGTTTCAGCTACCGTGTCGTGTCAGTCGTGCTGTGTCAGTGACCGTGTCAGTCGTGCCGTGTCAGTCGTACTGTGTTAGTGACCGTGTCTGTACAACGAAATTGGCAAGCTGTCCAGGGTGGGTGGCGGGTTGATGGAGATGCTAATCAACGATCCATTCATAGGCAATGACATCACCATCTCTCTCTCTCTCTCTCGACAGTGTGGTGGAGGTTGCCATTCAAGACAGTTTCCAGTATCTTGTGTACGAATGGATGGGGTGCTGACCCAGCCTACGCTTCTGCAGTGGTTCTGATCGGGAGTGGCTCCGGCTAGCCAAGTTTCCGGATTGGACAATCCATTCAAAGTCGATTCCGACATATCTTGCGTTCATCACGTGAATTGCCTTCGAACTTTTGAGATCATGTCATATAGCCTTGTGAAGAACACGGAATAAAAATAGGTACATAGTGAAGGAAACAAAAGTCGCTGTGGGTAAAATAGAGCACCGGATATAAGTTTATAAAATTCACAAGGATTTTGGATACACCACTAAACATTTTTGTAGATCAATTCTTAACCTTTGCACCCCGTGAACTTCCTGAAGTTCACAATCTCGCAAATGCTCCCCTGGCAGTTCTTGTTTTTCATCCATGCCATTATGTTGTCAAATTGTTCATCCTTATCTGAAGTAAACAGAGTTATATTTTGGCAAAAATTACGCTGATGAGGTTATGACTAACAAGCTTTCAAACGCTTGAAGTGCGCCCATTTGGAAACCTGCCATAAACTTGCTCTAAATTAGTACCAAATGAATGCATTCACCCCCTATATATGGATACATGTATATGGATACATGTATATGGATACATGCACACTTTGTAGATGGATGCATGCACACTTGGATACATGTTTATTATTTAACACTTGTGTCTCGTGACTTCATGGTGGTCATACTTTGGACACCGTTTCATTGTACTTCCTTTGCAACTTAGTTGACATATATGGGGATCACAAGGAAGTCCTTCCTCCGGTGGTGGTTATTGGTTTTACGACACGTCGACCGTTGAGTCATGCAGCGTCACCAATCTCTCACGCCGATTGGTTGCGGACGAAGGGTAGCGAGAGGTGAGGCTCGAACCCACAATCTTTCGATTGTTAGTCTACGGGGAACTTACACCTAGATTACTCATCCCCTCCTTCCTCCGGTGGACAGTGGATGCAAACCCTAAATAATTCCATTTCCATCGCATATAACCCACGGTTCTAGATAAAAATGCCGTCACACCTCCGGTATTGTTCTGGTTAATGGCAAAGTATGCAACAGAGGTAAACAAACACATTGTGTTCAGAGTTCATTGCTGTGATTGTGCTTGGTTATCGAAACGCTGTTCTTTTTCGACACTTTGACAGAGCCTGTGCTGCTTCATTATCTTGCATTGTGAATCCTGCATTGACATAAAGAAATCTGTATGATCTGCTTTGGAACTTATGGTTGGTTTTGACGAACACTCAGCTCGCAACTGTTCTACATCACACGAATACGTACATTCTCGTCTCAATGCTAAAGACAGCTAAAGATGTTCCAAATATACTTCCTTCACGTAGTGGCGCAGCCAAGGGAATTCGGGACCTCGGCGCCTCCTTGGCACCCTAAATTTCACCAGATTGAACGACAAATTTTGAGATTTTCACCACGCAAACCCTGCATTTTCGACGTGCTTCGCTGGCGGAAGCTTCCTCTTTTGTCACATTTATCTTTCGTCGAGCCCCACTTTAAAATACCGGCTGCGCCACTGACTGACTGACTGAGTCGCAGCCGAGGCCCCCTGGCGCCCCCTTCCCCAAGAATAGATGAAGATGAATACCATAGATGAAACGATAGATTTCTAAATTTTGCGCTGAGCAAAATCCTACATTTTTGGCGTAAATATCGGCGGAAGCTCCCTCCGTTTCATCATGTTTCGTTCGCTCACCCCTCCACCCTAAGGAAATCCTGGATACGCCACAGCTTAGGAATTAGAGAGTTGGAAGCGTTCTTCGGTCTTTCACTGTGTGCAGTAGAAAATTGCCTCCCATGAATATCGTTGATTAGACAATTAACAATTGGCTGAGAAAGGCCGACTCTGAAATGGGACTCAGGAGTCTGCTGTGACTATTGGGAGATAAAAACAGTTAAGCATCCTTGGCAAAATGTGTGTAAAAGTTAGACCTCCGGGCTGTAGCAGTCAGCAGTCAGCGGTCTTATTTGCTGTAAATCCTGCGACTCTCATCGATCGGCGTTGGGCCTGTCTGATGTCAAAGTTTGCCACTCTGGCTGGCAGCCGATGAATTCGTTGCTGGGAAGCGACAAGCGGGCGGTCATGGAAAGCGGGCGGGCGGTCTCGTTCGGCGTGAAAGTTTGCGGCTCTGCGGGCCCGTTTGCTGCAAATTCTACGTCTCTGGTGACAGCCAAGGACGACCGACCGGGCTGGCTTTCCTCGCGACAGCGCAACGCAGCTGGGTAGGGCGGGGCGTCGGCGGTGCAACGCAGTGGCGCCGGGCACGTCGACGTGTGGGAACGGTGGGTGGTGTACGAGCGGATACGGGTAAGCGCTGGCGGGGAGAGATGAGCTGATACAGGTAACCGCTGGTACAGGTAGATATCCAAAGCAGTGTGGAGTAGGAGAGTCGTTTCTTTCCACGCAGCATCTTTCCTGAAGTGCCTAGTTTGTATTTCTGAGGTTTCCCTCTCTCTTCCATCATTGGCGAACCCATGAGGGGAGGGGAAAGTGGATGCAAGTGCCCCTCATGGGCATGTGATACCCCTCCAACTAGTAAAAGGCGCCCCTCCAGGGAGCTCCAGTGCAAAACCGACGCCCGTCCCGAGAAATTGCACAGCTGATCACAATCCCTGGATCCGCCTCTGGATCCCGCGGGAGTTCCCCAAGTTGCTACGAGTAGCAGTGGCTTCCGCGGGAGGCTTGTGGGCTACATTGTATGCAGGTAACCTGAATAACGGTTGATGAGTAAATCCTCTGACCGAGGAAAATCATCACATCAAAACAAAACATGTTTTTGAGACATCTCGCGAGTGGGAAAGGAGAAATGTACCGGCGGTGGTTAGACATTCGCATCACGACTGGACACCCGGCAATTAATTACGACCCACACGCCGCCATGATTGCAGCGTTTGACCGCATGCAGTAGTGTTACTGAGACGAGAGATGATTTGGCGGATGCCGGAGATGACCTGCCTGATGCCTCGGATGCCGGAGATGATTTGCCAGATGTATCGCAGCGCGAGGTGTCAAGTGACCAGGTGGCCAGGTGCGCAGCCAGTATTTTTGTTCAGAGAGCCCACCCCTAAAGAACTAATTTAATCGAGACTACTTTCGGAACGCGAAGGCGCGTTTGTTGTGAAACATAAGCACACATAAGGAAGTTGTTCTGTCAAAATAATGATTCTTCGTGAGCGAGGTACCGATTCCACCGACCCGGACTGGGGTCACTCCTCAACTGGGGCACGTGTTTCCAGTTTTTTTGTTTGTTGGATCTGGTACTAACTAGACGCATGGCGTCGTCGCATGGCGTCGTCGCATGTCGCCGGTTGGTGACTGACACGCCCACATGTTACATGGTACATGGTACTCAACCACGTAATGCTGTGCGCTCGACTAAGTAATGCTCGACATTACTTCGTTATTTCCCTCTGAGACTCAGACTCGAGTGCCTGCTTCGACTCGGGTACCTGCTCCCCGTATATCGGAACATCGATAGCGCACAGAGCACGTCAAAATGCATGCAAGTTCACGGAATTCAGCCATTTAATAAGCGTTAAAAGTGCATAAACGCCGCAGTGAGTGTTGCCAGTGAAGTGTTGACTCGAAGCTTGCAGTTCGACTTAGGTATAGCCGGAGACGCAGCTAAGAGCCCCCCTCTAGAAAAATCCTGGCTGCCCCACTGGGTTCTGCTTACAGTTTTGAACAAACAACGCGCTCACTGTAAACTACGTCTGGATGATCTCGGGGCCGTGACACTGTTCTGATAAGCGAAGAAGGGGGTCCAGGTTACCTTGGGCACAACGCTGACACCCGGAGGAAGAGACATTTCACTCGCACCTCTCACGTAGTTTACCTGGTGCACTATGTGCAGCGTGCACTGTACCCACCACCGAGCAGATATAATACGAAAACGCATCCCCTCCCGCACCGCCGCAACCCTACCGTGGATACCTCTGCACAACTGCATCAACCTCCCGTACCCCATGGTCTTCAAATAGCCAGGACGAACCTAGAGACCCATCCAAATATAAAACCGAGAGATGACTCTCCCACACCTCGTCGGCGAATACTTTAACCTGTTTTGCAAAGGAGGTCAGTTATTGCTATGTTGTGGTAGCAAAATAAGTTGAAAGCTATAAGGAAAGTAGAAAGCATGCTCGTAAATTTTACATTTTAGTCTCCAAATAGGAAAGCATTACTGTTAGTAATCGGGTGGAACTTCTCGCACTTCATACCGATATCTGTGTGGTGACCTCCATGGAATTCAAACTATCGCCTGCATTGCATACGCGAAGTTTGTAACGTTGTTCGCCACTGCGACCGGGACCAGGGGCGGATCCAGGAATTATCATGGGGAATGCGTTTCCTCCGATAGGCGTCTGCGGTTGAAAAATTCGTAAAGTGAAAGGGATGGGAAGGGATCACCAGAGCATACTGCGGCGCCTCTTATTACCCACCCCATGACTGGGACCTGTCCCCCTCTGTACCCACCCCATGACTGGGACCTGTCCCCTCTGTACCCGCCCCATGACTGTGACCTGTCCCCCTCTGTACCCGCCCCATGACTGGGACCTGTCCACCTCTGTACCCACCCCATGACTGGGACCTGTCCACCTCTGTACCCGCCCCATGACTGTGACCTGTCCCCCTCTGTACCCGCCCCATGACTGGGACCTGTCCCCCCTCTGTACCCACCCCATGACTGGGACCTGTCCACCTCTGTACCCGCCCCATGACTGGGACCTGTCCCCCTCTGTACCCACCCCATGTCTGTGACCTGTCCACCTCTGTACCCACCCCATGACTGGGACCTGTCCACCTCTGTACCCGCCCCATGACTGGGACCTGTCCCCCTCTGTACCCACCCCATGACTGGGACCTGTCCACCTCTGTACCCGCCCCATGACTGGGACCTGTCCCCCTCTGTACCCACCCCATGTCTGTGACCTGTCCACCTCTGTACCCACCCCATGACTGGGACCTGTCCACCTCTGTACCCACCCCATGACTGTGACCTGTCCCCCTCTGTACCCGCCCCATGACTGGGACCTGTCCCCCTCTGTACCCGCCCCATGACTGGGACCTGTCCCCCTCTGTACCCACCCCATGACTGGGACCTGTCCACCTCTGTACCCGCCCCATGACTGGGACCTGTCCCCCTCTGTACCCACCCCATGTCTGTGACCTGTCCACCTCTGTACCCACCCCATGACTGGGACCTGTCCACCTCTGTACCCGCCCCATGACTGGGACCTGTCCCCCTCTGTACCCGCCCCATGACTGGGACCTGTCCCCCCTCTGTACCCGCCCCATGACTGGGACCTGTCCCCCTCTGTACCCACCCCATGACTGGGACCTGTCCACCTCTGTACCCCCCCCATGACTGGGACCTGTCCCCCCTCTGTACCCACCCCATGTCTGTGACCTGTCCACCTCTGTACCCACCCCATGCCCACCCATGACTGGGACCTGTCCACCTCTGTACCCGCCCCATGACTGGGACCTGTCCCCTCTGTACCCACCCCATGACTGGGACCTGTCCACCTCTGTACCCGCCCCATGACTGGGACCTGTCCCCCTCTGTACCCGCCCCATGTCTGGGACCTGTCCCCCTCTGTACCCGCCCCATGTCTGTGACCTGTCCCCCTCTGTACCCGCCCCATGCTCACCTACCTGGCTGGAGGGCGGGAGCTAGGTGGCGCTGTTCGGCGAAGCGACGCCGGTGGCCTGTGGTGCTCTGTCTCGGGACGCAGACGGCACATGTCAATTTGTGTAAAATTGACCCCTGGTTCACATGTGAAGAAACAAGTGGCCTCCCAAACGCGTACAAAGCTACACCTCTGGCTCACATGTGAAGCCGCCCAATGTTGGCTTCCCCCCAATAATTTCGACTTAGCATGTGAGTCTATGTGCAGGGGCGCAGCTAAGGGGAGGAGCCCCACCACTAACAACAGAGTTACACTAGATAAAATAAGAAGTTTTGAGATTTCACACTGAGGTCGCCCATTGCCTTCATGTATGGTGTCCGCCCAATACACTTTAGACGCACTCATCTATAATGTGAAGGTCGGTTGCCTGGCAACAAAAGGGACACAGGCGCTGACGCAGCTCCGTGTGTTGCACGCTCAGGCACAAGATCCACTTCTGGTTCTGCATAACGCCACACCAACACATCAACCTTCATTCCGAGCGGCGGCAATGACTGGGCGAGTCCATCTTGCACGACTGGGCGAGTCCAATTGACTTTAGGCGGTGAGCCAACGCTGAAAGCGGCTAGTGGCCACCTGCAATTTTCACGGCATCAGAGGGGACCTGTCCCACTCTGTACCCACCCCATGACTGGAACCTGCCCCACTCTGTAAAGGCCCCATGATTGGGACCTGTCCCCCTGCACCTGCCCCATGACTGTGACCTGTCCCCATCTGTACCCGCCCAATGACTGGGACCTGTCCCCCTGCACCTGCCCCATGACTTGGACCTGTCCCCACCTGTACCCGCCCAATGACTGGGACCTGTCCCCCTCTGTACCCACCCCATGACTGGGACCTGTCCCCCCTGCACCTGCCCCATAATTGGGACCTGTCCCCCTCTGTACCCGCCCAATGTCTGGGACCTGTCCCTCTGTACCCACCCCATGACTGGGACCTGTCCCCCTCTGTACCCTCCCCATGACTGGGACCTATCCCCCCTCTGTACCCGCCCAATGACTGGGACCTGTCCTCCTCTGTACCCGCCCCATGACTGGGACCTGTCCTCTGTATCCCCCCAATGACTGGGACCTGTCCCCCTCTGTACCCCCCAATGACTGGGACCTGTCCTCTGTATCCCCATGACTGGGACCTGTCCCCTCTGTACCCGCCCCATGTCTGTGACCTGTCCCCTCTGTACCCTCCCCATGACTGGGACCTATCCCCCTCTGTACCCGCCCAATGACTGGGACCTGTCCCCCTCTGTACCCGCCCCATGACTGGGACCTGTCCTCTGTACCCGCCCAATGACTGGGACCTGTCCCCCTCTGTACCCGCCCCATGACTGGGACCTGTCCTCTGTACCCGCCCCATGACTGGGACCTGTCCTCTGTACCCGCCCAATGACTGGGACCTGTCCCCCTCTGTACCCGCCCCATGACTGGGACCTGTCCTCTGTACCCGCCCCATGACTGGGACCTGTCCTCTGTACCCGCCCCATGACTGGGACCTGTCCCCCTCTGTACCCGCCCAATGACTGGGACCTGTCCTCTGTACCCGCCCAATGACTGGGACCTATCCCCCTGCACCTGCCCCATGACTGGGACCTGTCCACCTCTGTACCCGCCCCATGACTGGGACCTGTCCCCCTCTGTACTCGCCCCATGTCTGGGACCTGTCCCCTCTGTACCCGCCCCATGTCTGTGACCTGTCCCCCTCTGTACCCGCCCCATGTTCACCTACCTGGCTGGAGGGCGGGAGCTAGGTGGCGCTGTTCGGCGAAGCGACGCCGGTGGCCTGTGGTGCTCTGTCTCGGGGCGCAGACGGCACATGTCAATTTGTGTAAAATTGACCCCTGGTTCACATGTGAAGAAACAAGTGGCCTCCCAAACGCGTACAAAGCTACACCTCTGGCTCACATGTGAAGCCGCCCAATGTTGGCTTCCCCCCAATAATTTCGACTTAGCATGTGAGTCTATGTGCAGGGGCGCAGCTAGGGGAGCCCACCACTAACAACAGAGTTACACTAGATAAAATAAGAAGTTTTGAGATTTCAGACTGAGGTCGCCCATTGCCTTCATGTATGGTGTCCGCCCAATACACTTTAGACGCACTCATCTATGATGTGAAGGTCGGTTGCCTGGCAACAAAAGGGACACAGGAGCTGACGCAGCTCCGTGTGTTGCACGCTCAGGCACAAGATCCACTTCTGGGTCTGCATAACGCCACACCAACACATCAACCTTCATTCCGAGCGGCGGCAATGACTGGGCGAGTCCATCTTGCACGACTGGGCGAGTCCAATTGACTTTAGGCAGTGAGCCAGCGCTGAAAGCGGCTAGTGGCCACCTGCAATTTTCACGGCACGTTCTGGCGTTGTGCAGACGTGACAAGCAGACAAAGCATCAGGGCCGGGCAGCGCTGACACGGCCACTGCCCGCTTCTGCTAGTCATTGGTTGCCAAATTATCCGCAATCAGGGATGCAATGAGGGTCGTTTTGATTTGGATCGATGTGCATGCATCACTGTAGGTTAATAAATGTCGCTTGCAAAGTGGACGTCCGTATGCTCACACTTGAAGACGCCGAAAGAAGAATAAAAAGCTAAGGAGATGCCACAAGCTTCGCTGTGTTTGGCGATCAGGACGCCAGTTGCGCCGTCCCTCGAGCTGGGAGCCGCAATGGAAGCCAGGCAAGTTGGACTTCCGAGCGATGACATTGGTCTTTGCATCCTTATGCCAAACACAATGAATTTTGGCACCCTGAATTGGGGTGTAATTCCTGCTGTACTGACGCAGCACGTGCTGTTTTAGACGCCAAGTACTCCTACTAGGCACAATTCATGGAGCTTAGAAAACATAATATGGAATGTATCATGGGGAAGGTAAATTAGTGAATGGTGGCTAGCGAATTTATAATAATTCAAGGTGGCATAAATGTGTGAAAATGAGGGATGGTGAAGTTTTGAACTGCGTTGGAAGTATGGCTTCGTCCTGCAGGGCTTGGCCATCCAGGAACTTATCATCTGCAATAGATTGTCCACTACCTTCCCCAAATATTGAGTGAAGCTGTAACTATGCTTAATGTAACTGCAAGCTTGTTGCCACTTCATCAACTCGCCCAAGTTAGTTGGGAAAGTACAAAGTCGTACTTTCCCAAGCAACCAATTCTGGTTGCTTAGTTAATCGGGCCGTACATCGACTGTGCAAGGGCCATGAACCGTCCATAACACGTGTATTATTGAACACTTAGTGCAATAAAACATGTTAAATCGGTGTCATGCTAACGTGCTGACCCCACGCTGTCCAGCTTAGCATATCTGTGCAGTCAGCTGTTCACAAATACTACCATACGGCACGCTTGACATGTATTCCGGCCAAGGCATTGTCCGTCGCACACGTCCCGGTACACAGATGGGTACTTCGTCATCCGTGACTCAGCATGGATGAGGGGTCTGGGGCGTCTGGGTCTCCCAGCGTGAAAACCTCAAGGCAAAGACGTGAACAGTGACGTCGACCTGGGACTCCCCCTCAGTCGGTGGCGAAACAGGCACCCAGTTACCGTGACGCAGCGCGGAGGCGGGATGGGGGACTCCCCTCGGTGGGTGGTGAAGCTGGTGCATCGTGACTGGCGACTGCGCGCGGGGACCGGAACGGGGACTCCCCTCAGTGGGTGGGCGAAACACGCATCTGCTTACGGTACGCAGCCGCTATAAGTGGTACGCCTGCTGGACTGGAGATGGCGGCGGTACGCAGCCGCTATAAGTGGTACGCCTGCTGGACTGGAGATGGCGGCGGTACGCAGCCGGTATAAGTGGTACGCCTGCTGGACTGGAGGTGGCGGCGGTACGCAGCCGGTATAAGTGGTACGCCTGCTGGACTGGAGATGGCGGCGGTACGCAGCCGGTAAGGAAGTGGTACGCCTGCTGGACTGGAGATGGCGGCGGTACGCAGCCGGTATAGGTGGACACGCCTGCTGGACTGGAGATGGCGGCGGTACGCAGCCGGTATAAGTGGTACGCCCTGCTGGACTGGAGATGGCGGCGGTACGCAGCCGGTATAAGTGGTACGCCTGCTGGACTGGAGATGGCGGCGGTAAGGTCTTACCACCGGTCTTCAGCACCACCGAGTCAGGTGCGCCGCTGGCGGTCCGCTCCGCTCGACCTTTCGCGTCAGGTCAGGCCGCCCTTCGCACGGGAGATCCCCAGTGACGGCGACAAGCTGGTCGTCGGGGGAGCACGGAATAGCTGGTGGGGATCGTGCGTTGGGGACTTCTCCCCGAGTTGCTGTGTGAGTAGACGCCACACAGGTCGGCTTGACCACCGGAGTTTGGGGGGGCAGCCGTCTGGCAGGCGACCGTGCGCTGCTCAGGATTACGTCATAGCGGGCATTGCACGGGAAGTTTACGTCTGCCTGGGTACGGAGCGAGACGTACCCGGCTGAAACGCCAACCACTGTCCCATGGATTTACCTGGATAAAGCCGCACCACATTCCTTCAACATACCAATGAAGTAGCGGGCCGCCATCCTGTCAGAACACTGCTGCCAGGGTGTCACAATTTCGTGGTGCCGGCGCACTAAATGATATGACTGTTGATACCTGGCATAGCCCCAGGACGGAAGGATGGCTGAGGTTGAGGGATGCCTGAGGTTGGAGGGATGTCTGGGGTTGGAGGATGCCAGCTGGCCACCACGATCGCGTGAGAGCC
>JAOTOL010000801.1:130000-131887 GCA_034440575.1 Imbricaverruca yamaguchii | reverse complement strand
GACACCGTCCGGCTGAAAAGTTCGATAGGGAGTGGACGGGGAGGGCGGTGCCCATGAAGTGCCCATTACAGCACCGCTTTTTCTCCAGAAGGGGCCTACTTTTCAGTGAAAATGCGTTCAGTGGGGTGATGAGCTCCTAAGCTTCCTAAGTATGCAGGTATGCATATATATATATATATATATAGATATATATATATATATATATATATATATATATATATATATAAAAATATATATATATATATATATATATATATATATATATATATATATATATATATATATATATATATATATATATATATATATATATATAACATGTGTATATATATATCTGTGTGTGTGTGTGTGTGTGTGTGTGTGTGGTGTGTGCGTAAGTGTGTGTTTATGCATAGCCCCCTCCCCTGGATCTGTCAGCAATTGTTGACGTTCGGGGTGGTTTAGGCGGTACGCTCGTGCATAGTTGTCCCAAAAATATGGGTTAAATAATCCTGAAAATCATTGGGCTATTTCAATCTTCGTATCGGAAATGAAAATAAGAAATGCAACATGTTCCGCGTATCATTAAATCCAAGATATGCTCTATTTACCTAAATAATCGTTTTATTGAAATACTTCAGCCTCGATCATTGATTACACCTATTCCGGAGTTACCAGTGAAATGTACATATAATCGAAAAGATTGATAATGTGATGGTCTCATTTGGGGTCAAATATTATTCTCCTTACAATTGTGGGCCAAACAATTTCATCTTACCTCGAGTTTCAATCAGCGGGCCAGTATTGCAGCGGTTGCCGTTGGGTTGTATTATTTTGGGATCCCTCATACTTAGCTGATCTTTACTAGGGTCTGGCCGTATGATCTGGCGCATGTTACGGCTTGATGTTGGTTCCTGGTGTGGCGGACACAAAGTCACGTGTGGAACTGCACCACGGACGGAGCTCGCGCCTGCGTCGCAACATGATGCCATGCCGGCAGTATCTCTACCATTTAGCAGCTTCAAATTTTCGGAATTATAGGATAATCCAGAAAACCACCGACGCTGAAGCGAATGACAGCCGGTATCAGGCATAGACAAGAGCGGTACAGGATTGAGCTCGTGCTGTTTTCGCTGATGAAGACTAGACCCTGGTTTACTGTGGCTAGCAGCGGATCGCTGTTCACTGTAACCGACAGCGGCTCGCTGTGTACTGTAGCTGACAGCGGCTCGCTGTGTACTGTAGCTGACAGCGGCTCGCTGTGTACTGTAGCTAGCAGCGGCTCGCTGTTTACTGTAGCTAGCGGCGGCTTGCTGTGTACTGTAGCTGACAGCGGCTCGCTGTGTACTGTAGCTAGCGGCGGCTTGCTGTGTACTGTAGCTGACAGCGCTCGCTGTGTACTATAGCTAGCAGCGGCTCGCTGTGTACTGTAGCTGACAGCGGCTCGCTGTGTACTGTAGCTAGCGGCGGCTTGCTGTGTACTGTGGCTGACAGCGCTCGCTGTGTACTATAGCTAGCAGCGGCTCGCTGTTTACTGTAGCTGACAGCGGCTCGCTGTTTACTGCCCGCGCGAAGGGTTACCACAAAGCCCACTCTATCAACAAATACTGCGGATGCTTCCGCAATTATAGTCGGACGAAAAGTTGGAAAAACTGAGCATTAGCCGGATTATTCAGCAGGCTTCGGTATCCCACTTCAAGGTTCATCTTCGCCGCTTCCGATCACGCTATAATCGAGCCCAATATCTATCTCTCTGTATCTCTTTTTTTATCTCTCTATCTCCCTGTCACTCTATTTGTGTATCACCCTATCTCTCTATCTCTCTATCTATCTATCCCTCCAACACTTCATGTCTCCATGTCTCCATATCTCCATGTATCCATGTCTCCATGTCTCCGTGTCTCCATG